>PVKA01008440.1:0-73017 GCA_004027165.1 Ctenomys sociabilis
ACCAGCCTGAGCTACAAAATGAGCTTAAGGCCAGCCTGAACTGCATAGTGAGACCCTGTCTCAAAAAGACAAAAAAAAAAAAAAAAAAAAAAAAAAAAAAAAAAAAAAAAAAAAAAAAAAAAAAAAAAAAAAAAAAAAAAAAAAAAAAAAAAAAAAAAAAAAAAAAAAAAAAAAAAAAAAAAAAAAAAAAAAAAAAAAAAAAAAAAAAAACACACACACAAAAAGAAACAACCCAAATGCCCATCAACTGAGAAATGGGTAAAAAAAAAAAAAGTGTGGTATTTTAATACAATGCTGTATTATTTAGCTGTAAGAAAAAATAAAACCAAAGCTTTTATAGGTAAATCATGCAACTAGAGACCATACTCATGAGTGAAATAAATCAGACTCACATGTGTAAACATCATACTGTCTCTCTAGTGTAAGGACCTGAAAGAATAAATAAAATCTGCAGGGTACTGTGAAACTGCTCAATAGGAAAGAACAACTAGGATGAGAGAAAGAAGGAAAGAAAGAAGGAAGGGAATATATTAGCTAAGATAATTGTAATAATGATTTCTATTGTTTTATTGAAATGAACCATTAATACTTAACTTTTTGACCAATTTGGCATGCTTATACCTGGAAATCTGAACAACTATTTTGAAGATAACAATATGCAACATGACAACCGTTGTTGAACTCTTACCATCTTGTGTTCTGAAATTGTGTATTGTTTCTAATGCTTTTATGATGTTTTATTCTCTTTAAAATGAAAAAGAATATACTCAAAAAGAGCGGCAAATTGCATTACATTTTTTAATTCAGGGAAACTGTCTGTAATTTTGACAGTTTACACCGTTAAGGAGAATTCCATTGTAGTTAGTGATGACTTTCATGTATTGGTGATAAAACTAGTTGCTTATCTGCACACACTGCGATGGACAATGAGAGATAATTGGTAAATTTAAATTCACAACTATTAAGTGTTAAAGGGTATTACTGATTCATTTATTGCCTCTAAGCATGAAATGGAAAGGGTTCATTAGGTCTGTGCAGGAAAAAGTTCCTCTGACCACAATGAGCTGGTAGATCAGGGTCCCAGGTGTCTACATCCACTCTCCACAGTCTGATTTATTGTTTTCACAGCTTTACTATGATGTAATCTATGTACAGAACGTGCATACACTTAATGTATGTAATTAGAAGTTTGGAAATATGTACAGACCCATGAAACCAGCACAACTATCAAGGTATAGACATCCAAAGCGCCTGAAAGCTTGCTTGCTCTCTTCCTTTAGAGGAAAGCACATGTACCTTATAACCTTCCTTTTCACTATTTTTTTTTTTTTGCACAAAACACAGTACTGTTAACTTGGCACTGTATTAGCACCAAGTATATCTCCACAATTTACTCATCTTGCATAACCAAAAGTTCACATCAATTGGACAAACCCCCAGCCCCAGCCTCAGGTCCCTATGGATTCATCCACCATCCTGCAACTTTGGGCAGGTCACTTGCTACTCAATTTCAGTTCTCCTACCCTTAAGATGCAGGCAGGGTCTTGGAAGGATCATCTCTAAACTCCTGCTACCTTTGGTATTCATGATTCTATTAGATGATGCTGAAATTGGCTCTTCACAAACCATGGACTCAGTGTAAAATGAAGACACAAGATCTATTAATCCAAAAATAGCAACAATTTCAGGAGGGTGAACACACAGCTTCACCCAAGCACAGGGCCCTACTCAGCATACGGCCATGGAGATGGTATGGGAACACACCCATGAACCTGACCCTGTTGTGAGCAGAAGGAAAAGGAGAAAACCAGCATCCAAAACTGACGAGGATTTAAACCTTGCACTATAAGATGAGGATTTAAACCTTGCACTATAATCTCCCTTCTGGGAGGAGATTAATGGATGTGTTAATGAATTTGATGGTGGCAATCGCTGCAGTGTGTAGGTAACCAAGTCATCATGCTGCACAGCTTGAATAGATTCAATCTTTCGCTATTAAATATTTCTTTAAAAAATTTAAGTGTTTAGGAGCCCAAGCATGCACATTTAAATAAGAATTACTCACACAGTAGATGAAACAGCTGTTCACATAGTTAACCATACTTTGGTCGAATGATTAAAAACGAGCCACAATCTCCTTTTCACACATGATTAGGATCAGTTTCTATTTTAAAAGCACGTCTCTGCCTACAAAATTGCACTTGGATTTCATTCACAGGCGAGCCCGCTCTCTCTCACTTCTTAAATTCCACCCCAGTGAGCCAGGCTCAGCTGAACTTTCCTCTGCTAATGTCTGTGATCAAGATTAAAGTGACTAGCAGTTGGCTCTGGCTCGCGGAGCAGAAACCTTAGGATAAGATCAGGTATTCGCAAAGCTTGAGGCTCCAGCCACATTTGCGATCTGCTTCAAGGATTGGCGGCTTCTCTGGTCATCATTAATCTGAATCCCTGAACAACTGGGCCAGTGTGGAGCAGGATTTTTGATCCATCTCTCTGCCTTGGAATTGCAGGAGGAAATGAACACAGGCAGTGGGGCTGCATTTCTGTAGGAATTAGCGGTACAAAGCAGCCCGGAATGGGAGTGGCGGACAGGTCTCTGGTGCTCTTCCAGGGTCTGCTCACTCGGTGCACCGCCCACGTGAGCTCAGCTCTTTCTGGAGTTGAGAAGCGGGGCCCGCTGATCATCACAGCCGGGTGTATTGAAAGCAGTGAAAAATAATGGTGGGCAAGAAATGGAAGAGCTGGAGAAATGATCACGACTCAGACGGACTAATGAAAAAGGACTCTAGACTGAGTAAAGAACTATGGCATTTTCTTATGTGAAATGATCCTCAGTGTTTTTAGCAGAGCCGAATGTCTGGGAATGATGGCCAGATTCTTCAAGGGAAGTTTAACAGAAGTCCAGTGCAATCTGTTCAAGGAGGCCAGGAAATGGGTGATAGAATTTAGAAAGATTCTTAGGGGTAAGGCTTAACTCTAGAGAATCAGGCTCCTAAAACATCCAGATGTTTTATGAGTTGCATCTTCACTTTTCCTAGCATGTCTACTTCTTTCTAAAACTCATTTTTCTCTCCTACCTTAGATGATGGTCCCCAACAGACCCTGGAAAACCTTTTCAATAAGGGTCAGATATAGGGATTTTCAGCTTTGCGGGCCATGTGAACCTGTGTCAGTGGTCTGGCTATGCCATCAGAGACCACGACAGCCAGAAAGAGCTCACAGAGCATGGGCCTGACTGTGTGTACTCATTCACAAATCAGATAGCAGGCCAGACTTGCCCCACCCCCACCGTCTAGAATGAGAACATTTCTCCAGTTAAGAGTTAAGTCTGGAATCCAGTCATGAATCCACCACCCTGAGACCCAGTGTCCCTCTTTTAGAGGGGTTATCACACCCATTCTGCTGGGTTACTGTGAGCACTAAATGGAAATCACTGTTGATAACTGATGAAAATGACTTACTTCTCTCTAGAGTTACCCTTTTCATCTACGTGGTCTTCTCCTTGGTTCTGCACCTATAAGCTTCTCATCCCTAATCAGTGGCCTCTTTTATGCATTATCACTGCCCTACACCTGCTCTATCTCATAGGGAGGCATAGAGATCACTAACTTTTGCACTGATAAGGAAACAAATATCTGCCTTGTGGAGGTTACTTGTGAGGCTATCGCCCAAGGACTTTATGGAATGTGTAGGTACAAATATAGGAATCTGTCCTCATGGTCACAGAAGTAGCAACACTGAGCCCTGGTCACTTGGAAATGGGGTTAATAATGGTCAGTTCTAAAGGGCTCTACTGCGAGATTCTGATAGTGCCTTATTTATGGTGGAGGTATACTCATCCATATCTGTCACATGAGCTAATGTGGCTATGAGGAGCCAATAAGAGCAGCATTTCTAGACCCAGCCCCCAGCACACAGGGAGTGCTCCATCAAAGACTATTGCTTGCTGGTGATGGAGGTATATGCACTTAAACAGGTAAGTAAACACTCTTGTACACACACACACACACACACACACACACAGAGCTGTCAGCTCCATGTGGGCAGTACCCATAGCTGACACAAAGCATGTGCTCATTAAAGAACTGTTTGTTCAGTTAGAACATGCAAAACTCTCAGGCAACATACACAGCAAGCAGCTGATAGCCAGGTTGGACTACCCAAGGCTTTGAGTTCTCTCTCCGCTTCCACTCATCCTCCCCAGTGGAGCTACAAAACCCATGGTCCAGGCCTAGGGTGCTGACATTTACTAGCTGTTCTCCAGACTCCAGAACATCACCACTGTGCTGTTCAAAGAAGCACAGCACCACCGTGACTCCAGGATGAGTGACCTGGAGGCAACAAGGCAGGGTGTCAGGCAGAATGTCCCTTTTAAGGTGGGAATGAGTGAAGGGCAGCGGGTGGCCCATGAGCACCAGGGGGCTCTCCAGGACTGTTTCCTCAGACAGCTGAGATGAGCATCTGGCCCTGGATAGAGGGTCCATAGAATTAGAAGAAAAGAAGCCATCAGGTGCTCCACTGTCCTGCACAAAGCTCAGCTGGGGCCTGGCAGGGGCCCTGACATAGCAGGCACCAGCTCCGCACTGAAAGCCCCTCCCAAGACCTGCTTTGAGTCCTGGAAACAGCGTGGTTTTGTGCATGGGCCACCTCAAGGCAACTGTCCAGGCCTGGAGGAGGCAGCAGCTCAAGCCACAGCAGACAAGGACCTCAGAGAGATTGTGTGTTCAGGCTCAGCTCCATATCTGCAGCCACCTTCACCACGCCAAGACAACGTCCTTGGACCTTGGGCACTGGTGCCAGAACAAGGGTGGAGGCTTCATCCTCTTTGCATAACGCCAGCTGGCAGCCTGGCTCCTTAGCCCTAGAACAGAATGAGCTGGTGCCTGCCTCTAGCCATGCAAACCAAGTCCTCCTGTAGTGAGTGGACAGAGCCCATGGACGGCCAGATGCAGCCTTTGGCTTCCACACTTGGTCTGCTCAGCCTGCACATCTGTTTCCCACTCGTTGCTGGCTTTAATTGCATTGTGGTTGTACTGCCATTTAAAGGAGTGGAAGACTAAACCACCCTTCAGGGAAGGAAAAACTGCATGCATGTGTATATGCATTGTGTGTGTACCAAGGTAGATTAACAGAATATATACATATATACATATATATATATATATATATATATATATATATATGTATATATGATTATTAATCTCTCATTTTACTGATGAGCACACTTGCTAAGAAGCAGCACAGCTGTGATACAGACCTAGGCATGAGTATTCTGCTGCCCACTTTTTCCCTACCACGTTGCAGTGTGAGGCCTGCAGTCAGTATTATATGCTGCCTTGACACCTGGGGAAACCAAGAGGGCCTCAGTAAAAATTCTTGGGTCCACCGAGCCTCCTTGGATTAGGGTCCCTAGCCCAATGACCCTCCTTATTCCAGGAACAAGCACAGTGCATACTTATGTCTGAGTGCCTGGCACCAGCTCTCTGCCAGTCTGCGGAATGCTTCAGATATGACAATGACACTGCTTCAGGGGAACCAAGGGTCCTATCACCCTGGCATGAAGAGTGCTTTCCTGCCATTGTATCACTGAGTCTGCTCTCTTCCCGAGTGCAATCTGCAAGTGGCTCCACATGCGTGCAGTACCTGCCTCACTGGGCAGAGAGTCTATGTGACCGTCATCTGCTGTGGACCTGACCATCCACCATCAGGGTCTTCAGCATAGCGTGGGATCCTTTTTCACCTATGAGTCTGAAGAAGGTGACCAAAGTGTGGCACTGAGCTGGTGGCACAGACAATGCTCAACATGTGGCCACCCTGGTGGGTGACACAGGTCTGCAGCTTTCTCTTTGCTGGACACAATACTCGACTTAAAGGAGGAGAGGTTCCCCTGGCTCTGAGCTGACTCAGTCCATAGTCAGCTGCTCCAGGACAGAAATGACATGGAGGCAGGGCATGGCGGAACAAAGCTACTCAGTTCATGGTGGCCAGGAAGTAGAGCTCGGGGACAGTGATTGGTGGGGGGAGACAGAGACCACATGCACCCCAAGGCCATGCCTCTAGACGTGCTAAGAAGTGTGGCTCCTTGGGTGGTTTCCCAAAACCAATCCAGTTGACAACCTACCTTCTCAACCACAGCAGCTAAAGTCTCAGGTGACTATTTCAATGGTGCCTTGGCAGCTGCTGTGGCCTGAGAACCTGTGTCCACTATGCAAGGGTCCCATTGAGATTTCATCCCTGGTGCAACATGTTAAGCAGTGGAAACTTCAGTAGGCCACAAAGCTATGAAGGCTCTTCTCTCAGGAGTGGGATTTGTAAAAGGGCTGGAGAGAACTATGCCAGTCCATTTTGTCTTTCCATTCCTCTGTCATATGAAGACGTGGTGTGTAGCCCCTTCAATCAGTGCAGCAACAAATGCCCTCTTGGAAGCGGACAGCAGCCCTCAGCAGCCCCCAGACATGCCAGTGCCTTGAACATGGACTTCTGTTTCCGGAACTGTAAGAAATACTTTCTGCCATTTATAAACTAGCCAATCTCTGATATTTTGTTGTGGCAGCATGAGCAGATTAAGACAGAAATTTATAACAAGCTGGTCTTCAGTCAGCTATGGCTCAAAAAGCACCTTCTCCCATGAAAACGTCACACTTGACGAGTGGACTGTGGGCTCCGGGGGGTCCATTAGGACTGCAGCAGCAACCGCCAACACCCATCGCCACCATGATTCCACCAAAGCTTTTATCTGCATTCCATCCAAGTGAGTTAACACCTTAGAGCAAAATAAATCAAAAACATAAACAGAAGTTCCCTGGAAATGTCCTATTACACACCTAGGAATGTATAGGTTGGATGGTGCCTAAAAAGATCCCCCAGAAGAGCTGGCCATCTAGAAACGACCATGAAAAGTACTTCCAGAGATCATAGTAATTACAAGCATGCATAATGTGTCCAGAGGGCTCAGCGCACATGAGGCAGATGTCATTGAACCCACTTCACTGGTGGGAAAATTGAGCTCAGAGAAAGGATTGATTTATCCACCAGCTACAGTGGAAATTCTAAAGGAAGGGGGCCACCCTTCCCATATATACATTGGCTGCCAACTCACTTTTCCATATTTTCTCTATCCACCTAATACTGGGTGGTTTGCTTTCACATTTATTTTCCAGTGCTCTTTAAATCAGTCCATCTATATTTTTACTTCAGTGAATTAATTGCTAACCCATACACTGGAGGAAAAGCTAGCATAAGTAGAATGCCACAAGAGAAGTACATAGAGCATTATTAACTTCTTTAGGGTTTGCTCATGCACTGCTTAAAAGCACCTTGTATATCTCCAGTTCACATCTGACACTCTGGAGAAGAAATTCAGTAGTGGACTTGCTGGATCCCTAGGTGGGGGTAACAGTAGTGGGGGGAGGCTGGGGGCGGGATGCAGGGAGCACCCAGCTCAGCAGGAAGAGAGGAGACTACACCTGCCTGGTGGAACACCATAGTCAGTGGGCTCCCTAGTGCAGGTTGAGCACATGGGAATGTGGACTGACACACTTTGGAATCATTTTAAAAGTTAGGCTGAAACAACCATATTTTGTCATTCCTGGCTAACCAGAGAACAATGAATCCAAGTCTCCACTGGCATGTTCTGCTTTTTCCCAGGATTGTCATCTGATTCTACTTTTCCAGTAGAGGAAAAAAAGTCTGTTTCCTCGATGATGGTGAATTATGAATGCAGATGTTCAAAGTCTGGGACAAATGGTAAAGTGGAGAAAAAGAGGCAGTCAGTCAAAGGCAATCAGGGGATGGCGCTGGGCACATTCCTTGTGGAGGGTGTGTGTGTGTGTGTGTGTGTGTGTGTGTGTGTGTGTGTGTGTACCCGTGCATGGTTGCATTCTTCCCAGGGTCATTCCAGGCCATCAAAGAGTCACACATACCTTGTAAAAGGTCAGCTTCTAAATGGGTCAGGGCAACTCTAGCCAGGCAAGCTTCCCTGGGAAAGGCAAGTCTGATCTTCAACCCAGCATAACAGACATCTCGCAATAGGGGGAGGGGTGGGCATGGTCTCCTGTCCTGCCGGGGGTGCATTCCTGGGCCTGGAAACCTGGACAGTGTCAAGGAGTCTGAGGAAAATCATTCCTGCTTTCTAAGCTGGAGCACTGTGCATGTTTCTACCAGCACAAGCTAGCAGTAGGCTTTTAAAAGCCCTCACCAAGCAAAGGCACATATTCTGCAACGTGATAACCACTAGGTGCTTTCGTAGCATTTTATAAGATCACATATAATGCCAACTGGAGCTAAGAAAAATAATATTTAGCCCTAGAAAGGCACATAAATCCCTACAAAATGCAGGTTTCCCTTTTTAAAAAGTGGTTTTGCTCTATTTTTTGCCCACGTTCACAGCCAGGAGACAGTGGCCTGCAGAGCTGGTACCAGCGCTGACTTCCTGGGTACCTGGAATCAAACCTGACCATGATTTGGCCTGAGTTCCTGGGTGAGGGGTTCTGTATTGCCAAGTGCAAGGAGGCTCTCTGAGCCTCGGTCTTCTGGGGAGGCCAGCTGGAGGCTGCTTAAGATCCTTCTCAGTGCAGCAAGGTTCAGTCCTCAGCACCAAGAAAGTGGAAGAGCCAAGCTCCCTCCTCCCTGCTCCACCTACTCCTTGGGGTCCTCACAGTGCATCCCCCAAATTCCTGTCTCCAGGATGAATTCTTAGTTCTTCCTTCCACAAGCATCCCTCACTCACATATTTCCCATCTCACTTTTTGGCCCACACTTCACCTGTCACCTATTCCATCTGTATCTAAGTCGTCCTCTAATATCTTCCTTATTTCTTTGCCCAGTGTGGGTATCCAGTGCAGCTCTCCACCATTGCTCTTCTGCACTGATGGTTCTCCTTCCGGTCCTGCTTCTTGCCTTACCACTGCAATCCATTCCCTGTGTAGCAACCAGAGTAATATCCTCACGCTGATCTTAGACCAAGCAACTTTCCAGCTCAGATATCGTCTGTGGCTCCCTACTGTCCAAGAATAAGTCTCAGTCTCAGGTATTCTGTTCAGCACTCCACCTTCCTCATTACCAGCCCAACTGTGACCCACTTGTGCTGTGTGCCATTAACACTGCATTTCTTACAGTTTTCTGACAGGAGTCACATGTCCACCTGTGTCTGTGGATGACGCCTCTGCACTTGGCTGATCCTGTTCTGGCTCCCACCCACCCTCTAGGGCACATGGCAGCTCCTCCCGGAAGCCTTCCCAGAGCTCTGGATTGTGCCAGGTGCTTCCCTGTGTTGACAAAGCCAGTAACACTCCATGGGAGACAACTAAAAGTCTATGCATCACACACAAACCCAACCATACATGGCCACTTAAAAAAGGACATAGAGAGAATGAGACAGACCACTGAATGTGGTGACCCTGTTTACCAACTCACTGAGAGGTAAGCTCGGTTATGAGCACCTGAGGATAATTCATGCCTTCATCCACCCCTACTTAAATCTCTGGGCTTGAGTGTCATGAGGAAGAAGTCTGGGGGGTTCAGAAATTATACATATTACTCCTATACTCCTTTCCTTAGTCCTAACTGAAATTCACCATGCTTTGAAATTATGGATGTGAACAGATTGCAGTGGTACTAGCCACACCTGAGATGTTCACACAAAAGGAGAGAAGCTGCAGATATTTACCTGACATACTGCTTTCATAGCAGATAACTCAAAATATCATTTGCATTTGTCACTATTTTAAAATTATAGGAGTTATTGGACCTGCTGCCAAATCAAGATAATTAATGTGTTAATAAGAATGCTAATGCAATATTATGCTACAAATTTGTTATTTATATATGCATATATTTTGATAGTTGTACTTTGGTATAATTGCTGGCCTTTGTCAGCCTTTTTTTTGTTTTCATGTTTTTGCATTTTAAGATATTATTCAGAGATAGGGCACACAGGTTTATTCAGCAGTCAAAGAGCCCTAGGACTCTAGACAGTGGTGACCTCAATCATGGCAAGGCTTCCAGTCCCTCATCTTCCTACTTAGAACAGCAGTGGCTGGACATGATGAGATCTGCAGCAATGAACTGAGATATTCTACCTATTCATCTGTTTATTTAAGGGCTAATCTTCCCAGTCTTACTTTTCTCCTTTATTAGTTTGTTCCTTCTTTCCATAATCCATCCATCCATCCATCCACCCATCATCCATCCATCCATCTGCCCACCCATCATGCACCCAGCCATCAGCCACCCACAAATCATCCATTCTTTGATCCATCCACATAGCACTCCTTAATATGCCTTCCATTATCCATCCATCCATCCGTCCATCCATCCATCCGTCCGTCCGTCCATCCATCCATCCATCCATCCATCCATCCATCCATCCATCCATCCATCCATCCTCCCTCTGCTCTACTCTATAGGGCTAAGAAATCACAGCTCTGTACTCAGTCCTCAGATTCAGTTCTGTGGCTGAGATGGTGACTTAATCAGGAGGAAAAGAGATGAACCTTTCTCTTGTTTGGCCTTGTGTCAGTAACTGAAAATTGCCATAGCTTGAATGTCTTCCAGAGACCTAAAGCAGAGCTTCATCTCCACTTTCCATGCCACAGGATGTGGCCATTAGCCCAGGTAGGGCCAAGGCCTGGGCTATGCCCCTGGGTTCCCAGATCCAGGAGTGTTTCTTGCTTTTAAATGATGACAGAGTGACCAAGGCTCAGAAGACACTCACAGTCATTACCAAATCTACCTGCTGTGTTTGCAGCCAAGGAACTACTGTGGCTCTGGATGCTGGCTCTCCATTTATTCTACATGAACTTCAGTGACTGACTTAAGCCTCCTTTGCTGGGAAGGCTGAAGAGAAGTGTCCTCATAGGAAGACTCAGTGGCTAAGTGGCTGAAGTTACTAGCACCGCAGTTGGCATACAGTAACTGCTCAGCCAGCCTCAGATATTGTTATGCAGTCAGTTCCTCAGAGGAGGCAGAAGATTCAAGCACTGCTGTCAGAAACCCTGGAAAAAGAGACTTGGGCACGAATCAACAAAAATCACTTTTGCAAAATGGTGAAGCCACTCATACCTGCAATGCAAATCAAAACAGAAAGATGCTGTTTTTATCCATCTGTTTGTCAAAGATTATAAAGAAAGGGGAAACAGGAAACTGCCTACCCCAAGAGTGGATGGGGTCTCTGTACAGGACAGTTCAGCTGGGCCTGTCGCCCTTCACAGTGGCAAACCCAACTCCATTCACTTATCCAACAGACACATAATACTCAACTATGAAAAATACATGTACAAGAATGGTGAGGAGTAGCACGGCTCAAAGCAAGGAAACAAAAAGGAAGGATCTACATGACAGGAAATCAATTAACTGGATGATGAGATATCTAATTCATTCAATTCATAGTTTCAGAGGAGTTACTGTTGACAATAGACTTGGAAAAGCCAGAAAACTAATGGTAAACAAGGATAATATGTACTGACCTGAAAAGAGACCTAAGATATGTAAATATATAGAGAGAAAAGGCAAATTATTATAAAATATAATTTTTTAGATTTTTTTTTTCAAGGAAATAAGAAATCTTTGCAATACATCAATGTACAAGTTAATCTGCAAAGGAAAAATCTGGAAAGATAAATAAAATCCCACCAGTAGCAATTACATGTAAAGAACAAAGGAAGGGGCACAGAGAGTGACTTCATCTTCATGTTGCTTTTGTGTTTTGCTTTGCCTTATGGAGTGTCGTGTTGCCTTAATCCACAATAAGCCCAGCAGGCTGTGCTCTCAGGACACATCCAGAGTGGCACCAGCTCCCCTGGCTCCCACCGTTGGCACCTGCCCCAAACCACCCTTGCAGCCTTGTGTTTACTGCAGCAGTCCCTGCTTTTCAACACTGGCATGCGCTTGCACAGGACAACCACCAGTCCCACTTGTGAAGGTCAGCCCATGTCATCCCTCTGCAGAAAATCCTCCAAGGACTGCCCAGTATGGAATAACAGCTAAGTCCTTCCTAAGTCTAATGATGTAGAATGACCTCCATGCCCACCTATAAACTCTGCTGTGGCCACATCAGAGTCTGCTGTACAACAAACGTGCCAAGTTCACCCATCCCAGGAACTTTGCCCTGGCCGCTACTTGTATTGTGCAGATCCATTCCCTCATGCAGGTTGCTGCTCCATCACTGCTGTGTGCAAGTGCCCCTGTAGAGTGCAGCCCTCCCTAACTTACCTGACCAAGCCACCCCTCCCCTGCCTTCCTTCTTAGCTCTTGTTACCATCTGGCACAGTGCATGTTCCTTGTGCACTGACTGCTCACACTGTAGCTCATGAGCACAGAGACCAGCATGGTGCTCGAAGGTAGACTCCCAGCTATGGAAGCAGAATCTGGCATGTGGTGTTCACTCAATAAATATGTATTGAACAAAATGATCAATAAAATAGCACAGGATACTGTTGGTAACAGCAACTATGTGAAACAGATTTAGAAAAGGCCTCAAGATCCCCAAAACTGTTTTTAAAAAATGAACCCTGTTTTCAAGCCCAGCTGCCCTCCAAGGACAGGATGGGAGGAACTGGCAATGGCAGAACAGTGTAAACAGCTCCTGGCCCACATAGCACACAGCCGCTGTTGTCTTAAGCAGCTGCTCTGCACACAGGACTCTTTCACGGAGTCTGGGGAATAAATGGCAGCAGGGTTTGAACACGTTACAGTGCTGGCCCCCCAAGCCATAAACAATTTCCGGGTGCCAGGAAGGCCCACAACCTCCTGAGACAGTGAACCACGCAAATCAGACTGCAGGCCAAACCCCAGCCCTCGCTGTCCTCAAGGCAACGGGGTGCCTGGACAAGCCCCAGAGCTCAAACCAGTGGCTGCTACAGAAAGGCGACTGGGCCTGCAGGTCTGATGCCCAGCAGGGTGTGTGCACGCATGTGTGCGTGGGGGAGGGGGGTCTTCGCCCTTTGTGCCTCAGGTCTTTCTGAGAAACATGAAGAGCCAAGCGTGCCTGTACTCCTAGCACCCTATGAGGCTGACGCAAGAGCATTTCAAGCTCCAGCCCAGCTTTGGCAACCTAGAGACCCAGCAAGACCCTTGTCAAAATAAAAAAAGAGCTACAAATACAGCTCACTGAGGCCCTGAGTTCACTCTTCAGTAATGCTAAATAATGTAACTTAGAACTTTTTTTGTGTCTTCATTATACACCCCACTAAAACCCTTGACACATATACACTATGCGTCCAGAACCTCAGCCCGTAGGAGGTTGCTCCAGAGCAAAACCTTATGAAGCCAGCATGTGCTGCTCTTACAGGCACTGCATGCTATGCTAGCTGGAATCAGTGGTTCTCGTGCTGGGACTGGGATATTCTGCAGGAGATCTTTGGCTAAGTCTGGAGACACCTTGGGAAGCAGGTGGAGCCACTGGCATCCACTGGATAGAGGCTGGGGATACTGCTCAAGACCCAGCAGTACACAGCATAGCACCCAGCAGGGTTCAATCCTGAAAAGGAAGCCAGCAGTGCCAAGTGAGCTGCCTAGGGGCCTTTTCTTCTGTGTGCGTGAGACCCAGAGATGCCAGAGCCTGTCTGTCTAGAGGCTATGACAAACACGGTGCCAGTGACCTGTCGAGTGACGGAAGAAGGGCAGCACGCATGGGGTGGGGGAGCTGTGGTAAGCAAGTGGCTCCCCTAAAGGCCCCACCCCAGGAGCAGCTGGGGTGCACACAGCACTGACAGCATCAGGACACCACATGTGGTTTTATACTCGGTTTTCACTCCAGCCCCACAACCCCAAAGAAGCACTGTAGAAACACGTTCTTAGGCCCAAGAGAGCTCATATGCAGGCCAGAGGCGGCTGGGGTCGGGGGAGGGACCCGCTGGGTCTAGAGCCATATAGTAACACCCCTTCCTGTCCTGTAACTGGTACCTGGTTATAACTAGCACAGTGCACATGGACATGATCGCCAAGCCCAGAAGTCTCTTTCAGCCTCTCTCAGAGTTGCAGACTCTTCGTCCCAGCACAGCTCTACCTGGCTTTTTTGCTTGTAAAAAAGGTAATACTGCATTTCTGTCCTCAGTCCCACTCATCTAGACTCTGCTTCCCTCTAGAAGTCGCCCCCTCTCCAGGGGACAGACAGAAGCTACAGTTCTCAGAAGATGACAAGAAGGGATGCTCCTTTTCAGAAGTGCAACCAGGGAGGGGCACTCTGGGCTGGAGGAACAGTGACACACTAACCTTCCCTACTGGCTCTCAAAGCCACAAGGAAAGGGGGTGGCACTTCTGAGAAATCAGATTCAATGCTAGGACAGTTACCATTTCCTGGAGTGTGACATAGGGCAGGAAAAGGAGAGCCAATGAAGGACTTAGGTGCTTGTGGTAGTGACCTGCCTTTTCTGTCTGTCTTTCTGCCTGTCTGTCTGTGCCAGGCCCTAGTGAAGACACTAAAGGACTGTTTTCCTCCTCCCACCAGAATCTCCATCCCCACCAGAGATCTCTGTCTCTCCATCCCCAAAGGAGAAGCCACATCTCTGTGGCTATGACAGACTGAGGGGTGTGAGTGACAACACTTGGAGCAGCTGTCCCCTGTGTAGAGCATCTCTGCACGCCCCTGGTCCTCAGACACTTTCATTAGCACACGACTGTGCAGCATATTGGTTTCTTGCCTGCATTTTTGAAAGGAAGTTGTCAAGAATGGAAGAATGGCCAAGACCCTCCCTCCAGAGAACTGTGCGGTTCTCCAAAGTTTCACACGCCCCTGGGCTCCATCTTACTCTTGGTGGGAAGATCTACTACTTTATCAAAACATGGCAGGAAAGGCAGTGACTCATCCTGAAAAGTCCCTCTGGCTGTGCCACATCATCAAAGGGAGGAGCCCAAAATATATAGAGAGGCAGAGACAGAGACACACAGAGAGATCAAGAGAGAAACAGCAAGACTACCGTCCTGCTAAGGTATTGTCAAAGAGATGCCTCAAAGAAGTGTCATAAGGGACACCAATAAAGGAGATGATGTGGCTCAGGACAGCAGTAGGGGTAGTTTCCAGGTCCTGAAGAGGAGGGAAGAACAGCTGCAGCCATGGCAGGGGCCAGGGTCCTCTTGAGGACAAAGCTAACCATGCAAAGGACACATCGCATCTCCTCCCACAGCCTGCCAGCACCTCTGGTGGCCCAGGCAGTGAAGTCCAGGGTGATGAAGTCCAGCTGGAGCACAGAAAGGAGGGAAGGGCAGAGAGTGGCCTGGTGGGGCCAGGGGATCCCAGCGGGAGAGCCAGTGGGGAGATACATGGAGAAGCCAGGCAGGGCTGTGGTCGTCCACCTGGGTGTCACCTCCAGGCACCAGGAGCCACGTGTTTCTAATATGACTGGACATGGAGAGGAGTCACCCAGCCACTCTCTGATGCACAGCCCTGCCTGAGAATTCCACGGAGGAGAGAACCCAAGCTCCCTATATCTGCTAATGGTGACACCAAACATCAGTACTGCCTCTTGACACTCATCAGTCCATGCAAATCCGATGCCTTGTCACTCAACTGGTAACTTTCCAGGCTTCTGCCTCAGTGTCTGCAGTGAATTGGGTGACACCTTGTGCTACAGGGATATCCCAGGGTGCCACTCTTCCGTCAGGCAGACCCTGCTATAGCCTAGAGTCTCAACTGGAGTCACATGCAGGGACATATGCTTCCAAACCCACCTATCCTGTGGTAGCCATGTGGGCGACCTGTGTCTACACCTGATCTACATGTGTTTGCCAGCTTTCTTTCATTGTGACAAAACACCCAAGATGAACATGTTGGAGGATGAAAGGTTCATTTTGTTTTATGCTTTCCTGAGGTTCAGTCCACAGTTGGCTGTGCTGTTGCCTTTGGCCCACGTCAAGGCAGAAATGCCACAATGAAAGGCAAGGCCAAGAAAGCCTGCTCACTTCATGGTAGCCAAAAAGCAAAGAGAAAGAAGCAGAGGGCAAGGAGCTGGGGACATGCTATGCTCTTAAAAACGTACCCTTCCACTGCTCAACAGCCCATCCACTCGTGTGTATAGCACCCTTAGGCCAGTCACCTCCCAAAGTCTCACTCTGAACTCAAGAGTCTTTGGGGGCAATTTTTTTTTATCCAAACCATTATATTTGAAGTATCTATCTTTGTGTGTGTGTGTGTGTGTGTGTGTGTGTGTGTGTGTGTGTGTGTGTGTGGTACCAGGGATAGAACTCAGGACCTTGTGCTTGCCAGGCAGGCACTTATGCTGCTGAGCTATCCATTCCCACCTAAGCTGTTGTATTTCATCCATATTTATTCTACATGTGGTCTATGCCTATGTCTGTATCTATGTCTATTCTATTCCACACCTATAAATATATCTGATTTATATCTACTACTATATTTAATTATAGGTATCTGCTTTAGTATCTAGTCTAATTTACAGATGTGGAAGTATCTGTATCAGATCTACCTCAACATCTGATGCACAGAAATCTATGCCCATGCTGAGTTGGTCCCTGCACCAAACTACATTTATAGCTCTTCTGTTATTAGAAGCAGCTGTGAGGGAGAAAGGCTTCACTTGTAACCTGGCTAGGAGCCAGGCTCTATC
Source organism: Ctenomys sociabilis (assembly GCA_004027165.1). NCBI lineage: Eukaryota > Metazoa > Chordata > Mammalia > Rodentia > Ctenomyidae > Ctenomys > Ctenomys sociabilis. The sequence continues at coordinate 16,563 of PVKA01008440.1, forward strand.
ACTGTCTAGAGTAAAAGGAAACTTGGTCTCCCTGGGCTTTGCCAGCCCATCTGTAAAAGGGGGCTATGATTAGTTTCTTGACTAGTGAAATCTAAAATGCTAGGCTCAAACTCTGCTCCATTCGCTACCTGCTCTGCATATCACTAATGCTCTTTATGCCTAGGGTTCTCATCTGTGAAATGGGAAAAATAATAATATATTCCATACTGGATGTATGAATGAGAAGACCCATTAAAATTTTTTCTTAGAAGAATATCTAGCCTGTATTATATGGCTTAGTAAAATTTTCTTTAAAGTACCAGACTCATAGGACACATATAATAAATAGTTCTCCCCTCAAAATAAATATACAGTAAATCGAAAGAATATGGTCGTTGTTGACTCAAACGATAACCGTGTTTTCAGTTACAGGATAAACTCAGACATCCAAAGTCTTAGGTGAAGTCTGGTCCCACCAAGAATAGAGGGATAGTGATCTCAGCTCAATCTATTTTCTGACATGCTGCCTTTGGCTGGCTGCGATTTGGAGAACTGGCTGGCTATTTGTGGAATGCTGCCTGCCTTGCAGCCCTCACCCTGAGTCACACAGGCCAGAAAGGAGTCCATGGCCCCAGAGCCACAAATCCTCCCCAGAATGGTGCCGTGGCCAAGGGCAGCCTCCCTGTGGAGCAAGCCAACTCCAGCTGGCCGCCTCCCTGCTTCTACCAGGGCTAATTAAAGGCCCAGAAAATCAGAGCCAGTGGAAAAAACATCATGGCGAAATAACCTGACCTGTCCACAAACCACCCCATCTGCCCCAGGAGGAGAACTGCTCGACGCTGCTGCTGGGCCCAGAAGCAGTTTTATTTTGCCTTCTCTCAGCAGACGCTGGGCACCATAAGAATTAATGGGCTGGAGACCCAGGTAAGCGCCATTCAGAAGCTCCCTGATTACTCCAAAAACCACTCTCTGTGGAGAGAAAGGTTAATCGAAGCCCAGAGCAGGAAGACAGGCAAGGAGGCAGTGACTACTTTATTTAATCCTGCAAGTTGAGGAAGAATTTCCAGGGAAAGTTCCCACATAAGGGAATAAGGCCTGGCCCAGAAAGTGAAAAGGCCTAGAAACAAGACACCTAGAAGTGCCTACAAAAAAGGGGCGGGGGGGATGGCTCAGTAGAATGAGTGCTTCCCTGGCAAGTACAAGTGTTTGAGTTCAATCCCAGGTTCCACAAAAAAAAAAAAAAAAAAAAAAAAAAAAAATGCCTACAGTCCAGGGCAAAAGCCAAGCCCCTCAGTACCCCAGCCAAGGAGATGGATTTTTAATTTTATTTATTTTTCAATGCAGAGGATGGGAACCAGGACCTCACACATACTAGCTGAAGTCCTATCACTGAGCTACACCCCAAGCTGCGTTCAGTTCTTGTTAAAAACTCTGTGCTTTCTGTGTTCTATTGAGCTGTAAATCTCTTGGGCATCATCTCTGTTAATGGCACTTTTCCCCAGGACTATATGGCAAGACCTATGGTTACGATGCCAAGCACACACCTATGTGCGCAACGGTTGCTGGGTGTAGTCACTGTCAATGCAGATATTCTGGGAATGAGTGTTTGACAGGCAGAGCCTGTAGTCTGGCTAAGGTCTGATCTTAACCAGAGAGAGTGACCTCTCTCATCAAAAGAAAATCCCAAGGAACTCATCACTGTATGGCTAGAGATGTCTATAATGCGAGCTTCCACTAAGCAAATGAGGTTATGCCCCAGTGTCTCAACATTGAGACTGTTGCTCTTTGGGGTTGGCTAATTCTTGCCTCATGCTCCTGTGTAGCATCCCATACCCGGTCTCTACCCACAGAGGCCAGTAACACCTTCTGATTACAGGTTGTGGGAGTCAGGAACATCTCTGTGTATAGCCAAATGCCTCTGAGCAGGCAAAATCACCCTGGTTGAGAGCTATTGGTGGATACTGAGGATAAGTTCAGCTGAGTAGCAAGCCATTAATTAATTAATGACAACCATTAGCTGCATTTCTGACATCAACCCCTATACAAGTGTGACACTGCTAAGATCCAAAACTCCTCTGACATATCAGAAGCTTTCCCATGGACAGAGTGCGACTGGATGGCCCTAAGTTTAAGCCCCTTACATTCCCTTTTCTTCACACTTGTCTCACAGATGAGGTGAGTCTTTATTCAGCCTGGCATAATACCAGAGCAAGGACACTTGAAGGAACACACATTTGAATTGATTCTAAGGACAACCAACATTGCTCTTATAGGAGCCCAGACATCACATGCACAAATTCCAGAACACTTCTCTTGCCATGCCTTGGCAAGGTTAGCACTTCAGTGTGTAAACTGCCAGTTCAGATCCCCCTGCTGATCTCCAGAAAGACAGGGAGCTGAAGGAACTTCTACCCTTTTCACTCTCACAAATGTGCCTGTCTTCTTTCCATTCACTGTCGGCTACCTGACATAAGAGACATATTCACCTGTGTATTCCCCCCCATTTGACTCCTCTAACTGGAAGGGATGCTTCACAGGCAGGAGCCTTCCTGCTTTGTGCACTGCAGCACCCTAGCATCTGGCATACCCTCACCTGGTTTCTGTGTGGCCCAAAAGCTGTCCATTTTAATACATAGAGCAATAAATGGGTTTGTATAGATACACTGTGTAAAGCATTGTCTTTTCCATTCACTACTCATTTTTCCACACCAGCTTTGTTGCCAATCCTCAAGGCCCCAGCAACATCTTCAAATAATGTGAGTGGTGCTCACTCCTTTCCCCCTAGCTCATTGATCAAAGGAATTCAAGTACCTGGTTAGTTTTGAAAACTGAGCAGTCAGCTCTCCTCCCTATGCCCTTGATCTTCTGGTCCTGAGAGGGATCTCAATGTAAATGAAGGTCTATTCCCTTCCAAGTGGGGTCCACTTCACAAATAGCCAGATTGACAAATCTTTACTCTACAAAACAGCTCCTTTATTACAACTCCCCAGGTATCTGCGTGTTGGAGCAGAAGCCATTAACTAATTGACAGAGAAGCTGTTGGCTAGGGGTGGGGCAGAGGAGCTAAAATTAAATGACAAGAAGCCACGCCAATTGGAGTGCATTCAGAAATGGCCAACCCTCTGGAGGCTCAGTGAGAAAGAAAATCAAACAAGCATTCAAATTTATCAAAACACTGTTTGATATGCACAGAGATATTTCATCTTTTGTTGGCCTAAAATAAATGTTCTAGTTAGCCTGCTGCAGAAACCATTTTACCCCTAAGTCTCTATCTGTCTGTCCATCCATCTGTCCACCCATCTATGTATCCATCCATCCATCCATCCACCCATCCATCCATCCATCAGTCTATCCATCCATCTGTCCATCTGTCCATCCATCCATTGGTCTGTCCATCATCCAACTTCTCCTACACAACTAAGGAAATGTGTGACTACTTGTGCAGAGCATTCTGTCTCTTTGTTTGTCTGTCTGTGAGGCTTGAGGTGCAAAACTCTAGCCTCATCAGAGCATTAACACATTTCTCTATAAGTCAAGGCAGTTTTAGTTTCTGGCAAAACAAAATAGGGGTCCTGAAGAGAGATTTGATGTCCTATGGCTCTGAGTTTTACACCTGCCAATGCTGTATGCCTCCTGTGTTACTATGGGCAAGTTATTCAACCCTTAGGTCGCTCATTAGGCAACTAAAGTACCAAAGAACACCTATGTGACTGGGGCATCTGAGAATTGAATGGGAAAAGCCAATGTTTGGTGAAAGAGAAATGATAGTGAGGGTGAGGATAATGATAACATTGAGTAAATTCACACTCTTCAAACTTGAAGTTTCTTCTTCTTCTTCTTCACACTCTTCAAACTTGAAGTTTCTTCTTCTTCTTCTTCTTCTTCTTCTTCTTCTTCTTCTTCTTCTACTTCTTCTTCTTCTTCTTCTTCTTCTTCTTCTTCTTCTTCTTCTTCTTCTTCCTTCTTCTTCTCCTTCTCCTTCTCCTTCTCCTTCTTCCTTCTTCCTTCTTCCTTCTTCCTTCTTCTCCTTCTCCTTCTCCTTCTCCTTCTCCTTCTTCTTCCCTTGTGGTCACCTCTTTCCTGGGTAACCATCATCTGGAAACCAAAGAAGAGACTCCCCACTCTGAGTTGGGGCTTCCTCAGTACTTCCCCAGGGGCAGCCTGCTGTGGGGAAGGCTTCTGCCAGAGCTGTAAATCTTGCTCTGCTTCCTCATTCTATTAATCTGGCCATTAAGCAAAGACAGTCCTGCAGACATCAACAGATGCAGAGCCCCACCATGCTGCTGGCAGAGAGCAGCAGGAGAGTCCTCAGCAGCCAACTGATTCATCTCCCCCAACTCACAGCAGCTGCACAGAGGCAAATGAAGCAAGTGGTGGATGAGGAGCAATGCAGTTAATGCCAGGGCAAGCTGCTGCCTGAAAGAATGGGCCCTAGGAGCCCTGAAGCCACCAGGATGGGCCAAGTGAGCAGAGGTGTGATGCTAGGACATAGGCCTCAGTGGCACCCAGTGGGCAAGTCCACCTGTGACTCCCCAGGCTCAGGACAGATCGGGCAACGTTATCCTGAGAAGCACAAGGCACTGCAGAAGGAAGTGTAATCTGATCTGATGCTCAGAGTTCACGTGCCATGTCACCTCTGCACTGTGGATTCTTCCAAGCTTGGTCATACCTGCCATGTTGCTCGTGGAGTACTGTTAACCTTTTGGGACACCACTTGTTTTTCTTATTTTTAGGGAAGGGTCTACAGGGTGTTCAGGGTCTCACTACTAGATCAGACTCTTAGTGATCCACTTATTTACAACCTCCCAAGAGCTAGGATTATAGGTGAGCACCACTATGCCCAGTCTCAATTCCATCTCAGCATGCCTCAGGGGCCCTCCGGGTGTGGGGCCAGCATGGCAGGCCCAAGAATTGAACCCCTAGCCCCTGTACCTGCTTGCAGATGCTTTAATCTGCTGAGCTATTTGGCCCACCCTTAGACACCACTTTCTGACAGAAAACCTGTCCTTGCCCTTCTTGTCTCAGTTGCCTACAGGATCCCACTGGTCACCCCACAGCAAGCAGAGCCCCAGCCCAAAGTCAGATCTGGCCACAGGCTTTTGCCAATAGTCAGTCACACAAAGAACACTCGCACTTTGGTTGCGTTCCAACCTCGCATTGGCATGGGAATCAAAATCAAGGAAAGACAATATCCCACAGCTCCCAAAGACCAAGAGCCAGATGGGAGCTAGGAATCGCTGTTGGGAGACAAATTGAGTCATTTCCCCAAAGATACGGCACACACGAAGAAAGTGTGCCTTGTGCCACCACTGGCTGTGGGTAGAGGCTGAGGTCATGCATGCCAACAGATGGAGCTTCAGGACCAATCAGTGCGCAGGGTAAGCTTTCACCCTTCCAATGCACAGGCCAAAGCCCTGGGCATGTGACTGTTTTTTCCCATGGAGGTTTGAAAGGACTGGCAGGGCTTATCCAGAATGAAGGATACAGGAAGGTCAGGGCCAGAGCCAGCCTGGGGCAGCTGCTCCATCCTGAGGATGAAACTTGGTTCCCAGCGTTCTGGACACAGACTGCTTGCAACTAGATTTTCCTAATCCGCCTTCTGGGGAATACTGAGGAAGACATTAAGAGCAGCCACTTATAAATGCACCCTGAAAGTTCTCTTATGATCCTTTGGGTGGGCAGAACAGGGTAGGGGGTGGAGGCAAACATTTTCCACAGTGCAGCACCCAAAAATCTGGGGGTACATTTTTATGACCTGAGATAGCACCCAGAGGAACATTTCTACAGTTTAATACGTATTTTAATGCTTTGCCCCTTCCGAAATGTAACTAGCACTTCAAACCCATGGTTTTACCAGTATAATTGCTCGAGACAGTGGTTTTCTACCTTGACACCAAGGCGTTGGGGGCGGGGTGTAATTCTTTCCTTTGGAGGGTGGGTCCAGGCATTAGGGATACTTACTGTGCAGCAAACTTGGTCTCTAGGAGATACCACCTTCAGATGTTGCCAAATATCCCGGGGTCATATTGACACATGACAACAGTGGCAAAGGGATGTGGGCCTAATGGGATAATGCACAGCAGCTGACCAGAGCATGGCCTAGCAGACCAAGGAAACTGGATCCTCCCTCCTCCCATGCTCACATGATCTGTTCGGCTGTGCCAGACCCAGTCTGGTTATGCCTGGGGCTGATGTATCTATCCACTTGTGTGCAGGGCAAGCACGAACATTTGCAAGCATGAAGGAGCCCTGTGCATGGGCTATGCCCACAACCACCGGCCTGCCTGACATTCTGGCCACTGTGAAGGAGGATGGCTATGCTCTTCACCTCAGTCCCCTTGGGCAGCAACACCAGGAACAGCAAGGATGCGAGAAGCAGGGTAAGGGAAGAAGGAGGTAAGGGGTCCCTGCCAGGGTGCTCTAGAGATCATGGAGGAACTGCAATTCAGCCTTGAAATGCTCAAATAGCTTTGAGTGCTTCCGCCACCTGAAAAGTGTTCACTCGGGTGCTCTGAAGGGGGGCCACTCCCTATCCTTCTTGCCTCTTTACTGTCTGATAAACTCACAGACAAGAGATAAGGAGATGATCACCCCAGATACATTCCCTTCCCATCTCCAGCAGAAAAGGCAACAGTCCTGAAGGCTTAAAAAAATTAACACTCCCCAGCACTTAGTGTGTACCCCTGATTCTAATGACATCATTTTTTATAGACATTATTTCCTGTGGTTCTCACCACAGCCTGCAGGTAGGGACACCATCACTGTGGCAATATTCCTGATGGGCACAGATCAGGCTAAATGGGCCTAATGATTCTGCAGGCCTGGAAGACACAGAAATGGGTTCCACCTGGGATCCCTGGATGCTAAGGGGTGTACTGACAGCTGCTGTACTATCCTGTCCCGAGGACAGCAGAAAGCAGACATAGGGGCCATGCCATCCTCACTGGGACTGTGGGTCATCATCCCACACGGAAACACCATTACCTGTGGGAGCAGACAGAAAGCTGCAACCTCCTGTCCTGCCAGTTCGATCCTGCTACCTGAACTGCCAAGAAGCAACATCCTCTACGCTCAAACACACAAGAGCGCAGTATCCTCGCTTTGCATCCCTCCTTCCTATCTCGTCTTTCCCTTTGCGTGAACCTCCTTGTGATTGCTAGGCAGGAGCAAAGAAAGAATAGAGGGCAACTCAAAAGACATGGTGATCGTTCTTGCTCCCGGTGAGTGACACTTTCACGTACATGAGCACACACACCCACACTATCGTGCACACACGTATCTACTCAGCCAGAGTGTGTGCACACACATATATGCACCCACAAACCCAGATAGGGAGGAAGGCAGCCTTAGCATGCCTGTGCGGCTTTTCTGAGCCATGAAGCCCAGAGAATATACAACCCCAGGACAGCTGCTTCTTGAGCATCCGGGTGCAGATCGGTGACAAAGGCATGGGAAGACGTACTCACCTGGGTCTCCAGAGTGATCAGTGGGCTTGGATGCGGATCCTGCGGGAAGAAGGGAGAGAAAGCACCTAAGTGTCAAGGAATAAAGTAACCTCCAAGCACCGGCTTCAAACAAAGCTTGGTTTTCTTAGTGCTCAAGCTCTGGGATGGAAGGCAGCCCCGCTACCTCCCCCATCTACAGGATGTCAGTATAGAAACAGCTTGGCCCAGTCTGCTCCTTCTCCACCCCCAACATTTCTTACCACACCCAAAAGACCAAAGAGGCCCAACTGTGCACACTCTTAAGACAAAGGATAAAAAACAAGGAAGTGCAACAAATCCCAAAAGCACTGTCCCCAGATATCTCCAAAAGTGTTCAAATCCTTGATATTTGGGTCCTTACTAGGATTAGAAATAAATAATACAAAAATTCATGGCAAGGTCATCAGATTGGGTCTGATCTTGGGAGGAATGAGGAAAGAAATGAGGAGAGAGAAAAAGAGGAGCTTAATTCCTGGTTTGAGCAGCACATTCAAAAGAGTTCAGGAAGATCCTTTCAGGACAGAGGAGGCCCGAGAGACATCCTATTCATTCACTCCCCACAAAAGCCAATTGACTGAGAATACTGGGTGGTAATGTCTCGGGTCAATAAGCATGAAGACTTTGGGTTGAGAAGGGTCCGGGTAGGGACACAAGGAGGAAGACATTGATGCTGGGAGGCAGTGGTGTTCAGAGAGTGGTTTCCAAGAAAAACAGGAAATCTAGCACATCCAGGCTATTTTTGTTTGCCCTGTGTCTGCTCGACTTGGTTTCATGATTTCAGCCAAACAACTGTAGGCTGCCCTTAGAGAAGAGCCATGGTTTGAGGCCCCTGGAGTAGAAATCCATTTTGAAGCTTAGCTTGATCCTTGCAGATTTTCCAAAACAGGCTTCATGAGAGCCATGCAAATTAGCATCAGCCCCCTGGCCTACATCACACCCAGGAGAAAGAATCAAAGTCTCTAAGTTCCTGCTCCAGGTGTCCTTCCACTGGTTTTCTTTTTTAAAAAAAATAATTTTATTGAAAAACAAATAGTAATGAGAAAGTTTCAAAACTGATTAGTAGGACAGTTTCAATAATTAATACCTCGCATATTTTTGTCTTTGTAGTAGTTATTCATAGTACAAGATGCAGACGTGATATCCTGTCCAGACACACTATCAGAACAAATCTTGCTATTCAGTGAATTAAGAGAAAGTAGCTGTATATCTATTCTATTTTGAATATGCAAATACAAAATGATACACTTGTTTTCTTGATCCATGCTCTATACCATCGTCATCACGATGCCTGAGTCCGACAAGCACAGAAGGTGTGATTTCAAGCGCATTTGAACTCCAGAGTACTTGCCTTTCTGTTATGATGAAGAATTCATCTTGGTACAGTCATAACATGGTCAGGGACTACCACAGGGCTGGGGACAGGTAGAGTACTGGCCCTTACCCACTACTCATTAAAAGTACAATGAGTTCAGTTTTCTCCTGTGACACTCAGGGACTTAAAAAACATTTTTGTTAAAAAGAAGAATCTTCATTCTGGCCTATAGATGCCCTGAGGGCAACTGTAAGCAGAAGCTTAACCCTCATTTTGCATTTTTGGTTACTATAGTCCCAGGACAAACCCCTTCTTAGCTCTATGCAGCACTATGTCGATCATTTAGGGAGTATCCATCTAGAAGCTGGCCAGACAGGGGGGAAAAACACCAAATTCACATGATCTCATCTACCTGCAAGGCTGAGGACCCCATGGGGAGAGGTCCGCAGGGGTGTTCAATTATGCCCCAAAGTCTCTGGCCATCCTTCTGGGCCCCGTCATCCATTGTTTGGACTCCAGGAAAAGCAGAGGCAACATGACAGCCACCACTAACAGAGATGATCCTTTCATGCAAAAGGAAGTAGCCCTCAGCCAGGCTTCTAGCTGTGAAACCAGGAAAGAGAATAATCACCTGGACCTCAGGCAACACTTGGAAGACTGGCCTCCCACTTTTGCAGTTGGGCCAGTCTGAGTCCCTGCATCAGTGTGTCCCAGCCAGCTACTCAGGCTGGATTCTTTGCCTACATTTCTGTTAACTTTTCCATTACAGCTTTTACTTATACATTTGTGCTTCAGTTTCATGTTTCATTTTTACTAAAGCGAAGACCCACGCTAGCTAGTGACAGCCTTCCCCAGTTCTAGCTGTAAGTCTGATCACTAACATTCCTACCGTGGTATTGCTCCAAGGAATTTGCCAGAGAGCATTTCACTGATTTTCACTCTCCAGGCATCAAACAGCCCTCAAACCCAGGAAAATTTTGAGGGGAACATTTTTACTTCTCTTCCCTTATCACACATTGGTCCCAAAAGAACCCTGAGAAGTCCAGAAGGTAACCCTCACCACATCCTCCATGAAGGCCAAGTGGACCTGTGATCAGGGAGGTATGAGCACACTTCTGGAGGTGTGAGCACACCTGCTCTCTCAGCCACCCTTCCTGAGATACCCTTGTGCAAGTCAGCGTTTTGTTGCTGTGACTGAGTGCCTGAGAAAAAAACAACTTCTAGGAAGAGACTCACTCTGCCTCACGGTTTCAAGGGTTTCCATCCATGGTGAGCTCGCTCCATTACTTTAAGCCTGCGATGAGGCAGAACATCATTTCATGGGCTGTGTGGAAGAAAAGCTGCTCATCTCCTCCAGTCAGGAAGCAGACGGAGTAAGAGAGGTGCAGAAGAGGAGCTGGGGAGTAGACAAAGTCCCCAAGTTGTGCCTCCATAATCCACTCCTCTCACCTACACACTTCCTGTTTCTTCATGTCCCAATAGTGCCATCAAATTCAGATCTCAGCAGTGAGTTATTGTGCTGATGACATCCGAACCACACCTAAGTGTTTGGGGGCCATTTCTGGATCAAGACCTTGACAGCTCCTCCTACCTAGCTCCTTCATCACTCCTGTGCAGAGAGGGATCCTTAAGTTTCTCAGTTCACAATATCAAGCAAGCACAGGCAGGGTCCAGTTTTATCTTTGGGAAGTAATATCATCCTGCTCTGTGGCTGGCCCTGCATGTGCTGCCTATGCGTGAGAACGTCCAGCCTCAGCTCTTCATGTTACTGCCATTCTGTGTCTGTCTGTCCATCTGTCTGTCCACTCAGAACACACCATCTAGATTTTGATTAGAAAATAAGCTGCATCTAGCCTTAAAATTAGTCTAACTCTTGAAGCCAAATCCTAGCAAAGTGCTGCACTGGGGTGTTGGGTGCCTGCCCAGATTAATTAAGCTGTTCTTCACAGCCATTTGGCTATTGTTTGGAGTTTATGCTTCATTGCTCAGAATCCTAGGACAGTAATGGGAAGAGGGAGGCCTTCCTGAAACCCTAAGAACAACTTCACTGGAAAAGACTTTCCTTGGAAATACCTATCAACTGTATGGGCAAAACAAAGACCCTGGTCCCTTTATGTCACGAAGCACCAGCTCTTTATTTTGTGTACCAAGCTGATAGTCCCTGCTGGTCATGGGTCCAAGATTTACTAAAAAAAGCTTCTAGAAGAGAAAATAGCACAAGCTACTTATTTAGCATCTTAATTAACCAGCCAGGAAAAAAATAAAGTCATCACAAGGGGCCATGTCATTCATACTTAGGGTTCACTTGCCAACTAAAATTGTGTTCTCCTCTCTCTGAGCACACTGGAAATGTAAGACTCTCCCTAAAGAGGCCCAGTCCAGGGGATTCAAGGTATGACCATATATCTGTAAGGTCTCACTTTCAGCAACATCCTCCTTAATTGGAAAGGCTAACGAAGTGGAACTGGGTCAATGATGCTGTCTGCCTAATCCATCGTGGCTGTCTAAATTGGGACTCTTTGGTTTACAGTAGAGTAAATTCCTGTCTGTCAGAGAGAAGGCTCCTAGAGACCAGAGGGGAATTTGCAGCATGCCTGCCTGCTCTGGTAGAGTGCGCTCAGAATCTTAATGTCGGTGCCAAAAACCTTGGAACCTCGGAGTGTGAGGCAAGCCCTTGCAGATAAACTTCTTCAGTGACCAGTTCGGGAAAGTCAAATGGGGAACAGAGGACACTGAACTAGTGGTCCTCCCAGAGCCATCCTCTGGTCACGTGACTTTGTCAGCTTAGCTATGCTTCTCCTTTGCATCTGTGGTGGGCCAGTAGGGTGTTAGCAGAAAGTGACTTCAGTGGAAGCTGGAAATGTGCTTGAGTGTCACGTGATTTTGCCATCAGGGGAACATGACTTAGGAGGGCTGCTGGCCCAGAGAGCAAGATTCACATGCAGCAGACCTGGAACCCACCTGCAGCAACGGCTGGTTCCTAACCCAGCCCAGATCAGTGGGCTGCAGCCAACCTTCAGCTGAGATAACACAAGCCTAGTGTTTCAACACACTGAGCTGGGGGTCACCTTTTATCCAGTATTATTGTGATAAAAACTTGATCTACTCTCCAAACATTGATCTTGAGAGAATCAAAAAGTAATACTGCCACAAATCCTCATATCCACTGAATGAAAACAAACCAAAAACTGTCTGCAAATACATTACAGGAGCCTGAAGTAAGTATAATGAAGATACAATTTATCAGGGGCCAGGCTCTGTCTATCTGCACCATTACATCAAGAAAAACACACTTGACTTTAGGGATCTTATGCCATCACTGAGCTAACAACCTCCAAGTTCTTTGGCCAAATGTAAGGGTCTTTTTAATTTGTAATTTAGAGGCTGTTGCAACAGCATCAAACAAGATAACCACTGAGAATCCTATTGCCCTGAGATATGAACTCTGCATTTTTCTTTCTTTTCTTTTTTTTTTTTTTTTTTTTTTGGTGAAACCAGGGATTGAACTCAGGCACCTGTACTTGCCAGGGAAGCACTTATCCTACTGAGCCATCTCCCCACCCCCTTGCACTTGTTGACTTACCCTTAACTATATAATATAGGAGCATGACTTGCCAAATCTTGAAACTGTTGAAAAATATAGCTTGACTATCTGTCATTCAAGATGACTGAAACCAGAAGTTGCTTCAGAACTTGGACTTGTGTTTCTTTGTTTGTTTGTTTTTAGCTTTTAAGATGTTCAAAAAGTTTCTGACTTCAGATCACCTTTCAGGTTTCTGCATTAGGGATATTTAGCCTATAGTAAAACTGGCATTTGTTAGGATCTTACCAAGTTCTAGGCACTGAGCTTAACATGTATGTATGTATATCACTTTGTTTGACTTCACAACAGCTGTAAAACATTGAAGTTATCACCACTCCTGTTATTAATATGAAGAAACTGGTGAGCAAAGAGACAAGACAGCATTGAAAAGACCAACTTTAATCCCTGCTCTTGAGAACAAGGTTTCACTTGTTCTCAAGCAGAGCAGCTCTGTCAAAGAATATAGTACTACCTTAGAGAAAGTAGCCTTATAATTTGAATTATGCCCACCCAAGGAAAGAATATTTATAACAAGGGTACTTAGTAAGAATAGAATAAAGGATACTTAAGCAATAAATACATAAGTTAAATAGCACTACCGTGCTGCAATGCTTTCTTTACATCTACGTAGGTTTTTTTATATAATTATGAAAATGTCTAATAGACATTAACACATACGTCATCACTGGAAACAAAAACACTGCTCTGCCTTGGCAGGAAATGAAGTGAGCCAAGGCTATCTCCACACGCTTCCCGAGTTCAGACTCAGTAAGCAGCACAGCTGGTGGGCCCCATGAGGAGGACAGAAACAAGTGCAAAATTATTTCTGTGTGTATTCCTATTTCCAAAGTTAAATAAGAGGAAGGCGATGCATGGCAGCACACGCCGGCAATCCCAGCACTTAGGGGGCTGAGGTGAGAGTGGAAGGCCAGCCTAGGCTATACAGTGAGTTCAAGGACAGCCTAAACTATGTTAAGTGAGAAAAAACAGGTAGTTGTTTGGTTTCAGGTCCTGAAGAAATCAAACTTGTCAGCCCTTTTCAGGTCTTGCTCATAAGAGCAGAAAGCCAGGTTCAAGTATCCCACCAAGGCAGCAGACAATTAAGCTCCAGTAAAGAGAGCAGAGATGAGGGTTTTACTCCTCACAGTTCTCTGTATATCTGGGTTGGGTCTCTTCTTTTGCTCATTGCATTGAGGACAATGTTTGCAGTTTGCTCTTGGGCCTTAGACAACAGTCTGGGGGTGCAGACTACAAATGGGTGACTCATATCTTCTGAACCTAACTTTCCCATGAAGCCTCTGAAATCAAGGAGCCCCTAGAGTAGAGCTTTGGCCATTTGCACTCCTGACAGACAAACCAGAGGGCTGGTTTAGTGTTCTCGCCCCAGGAACCATAGGCCTAGGAACGGAACCGGGAAGTTTCTGTCATCAGGAGCTGGTGCCTTCCTCTTTGTCACCATCAAACACATGGCTCCTGAGGAAGTGTAAAGAGCCCTGCATGGGATCCAAGATGGAGGAACAAATATTCACCAAGCGGAGTTTGGTTCCCAAGCCATAGTGCCTCAAAGGAGACTGCCTCTTGTACAGGTAAAATAAATCCTAGGGCCTGGCATGAGACAAAGAAGCATCCTTCATTGCAAAGCAGGATGGCTATGAGTTCACCGTGCAGCATAGAATTTATCATCTGGGACCTTTTTGGTAAGTGACAAAGGACAGTATCAGTAATAGCGTCGTAACAAATGTAGAGCAAACAGTAGTAGACAGACCCACTCTCCTCATCTTGAGCATGGAAGACCATTAGTTTAAGGGTTGTTAAATCAAAATAGACACTTAAAATATCTTGGGTCCCAAAAATGATCTCTTCATTTTCTTCTTCTAGGCTGATGAAGGCTAAGTAAAATCCTTCAACACCAATCCCACTAAACCACAATTCTTTCCAATTCCAAGTGACTGTAGACACTTAGCGAAACACATCTCATTCAGTTTTACTCACTGAAATGAATAAATCTAGCTAATTCATTTTGAATGCTGACCTGGTGCCAAGTGTATCCCACAGCTGCAGCCCTGCCAAGGGAGGTATCATGCTCCCCATTTTAGAGATCAGATAACTGATACTCACAGAGGATAATTTACTCAAAACACAGGGCTCAGAGGGGAAGGAGCTGAGACCACTGAGCAGACTTGTAAGTTGCCAGTACTGGGTCCATTAACCAGTACTCTAGTGTTTCTCAAACCATGAATTTACTGAATCAGTATCCCATGGCAAGAAGCCAAAGAATCTGTATTTTTATTAAATTTATTTGGGCTGAACTAAACCTGAGAGACTCTGCCCTATACCATAAGTGACATCAGACTGAAGACGCCCAAGGAGACAAGGAAAAGACCCACCTCCGATACCCCCCCAAGGAGCCACCAAGGCTCTGATATACACGTGGCATTCATAAGAAGCCTGGGGCTTATGTTATGTCTCCAAGAAGTGTCCACGGCTCCTGCCAAGAGTTCTTTGCCCGCAGTCATATGCTGGAGGTGTCTCTCCTGCCCAAGCAGCCTGTCTCCACCCTCCTCTTTTCAGTATTTCCTCCCTAGGGATATGAGGATCCTTCTTACCTCCTTTTCAAGGTCTAGTGTCACACAGTGGGGCTTTCTCTCTTGGTGTCCCTGTGGGGCTCACAGTGAACTTCTCTCATGTGTCGGTGGCCACTGAGATGAAGGCAAGGGCACGAGCATAGTGAATGGCACTGAGCAGTGGAAGAGATGCCAACCACATGGGACTCTCCTTATTGTCTAAGGAAGGCTGAACCTGCCTGCAATGTGACCGCAGGCTCAAAGTCCACAGCACTCAGCTTGTTGGGAAAGGCTTACTTACCTTCAGATAGGGACCCGGGGAAAGAACAAAAGCCTCACAGGCTCGGCATCAGCCTTCTCTGTTCTCAGAGGCGTGTTCACAGCTATACTGAGGGCCTTGCTAGTGGACATGTTTGTTTTCCTCTTGCTCTGTCTTTCATATGAAAGGTTTTAAGCATTTACAGTCTCTGCTATTCTGCATTCCTTCCATATTTTTCATCCCAGACCCCAACAATGAGCCACAGAACCTTTGCCACCAGTAGTTAATCTTCCATAGCCTTGGAAGATAGGAGACACAGCAGACACAGGCAAAACTCAGGAATTATTTAATGCTCCACAGCTTGCTGTGTATGTCTTTGAGCAAAAATAGTTACCAAGAATCTGAACCATTGTATATAACATCTTGTTCTGTGTGTGCCTAAAGAAACTTTGTCGTTCTCTAAAAAGCATAAAGAACCACAATTTTCAGAGCCACTACCTCTGAATCTACCTGCCTGTAAGATTAAAGGCTACAGGTGCAGTGTCAAGAGAGAAAGCTCATGGCTAGGCTGTGGATACTTTAGGACTGCTTTTGCCCTAAAAATATAAAGTGCATTTAAATACAAAAAAATTTTATAAGGCACAGGGATCTGAATTCCTCTCCAAATACTTCCCATTGCTTTAAACACATTAATCATGTTTGTCACTTCATGAATATCTTCAGTTTCATCTTTAGTTTCACTATCACGGCTGCTTCAAATCAATTCAAAATATTTATCTTTCATAGTCATTTTAACCATGGGGGAAAACCAGAAATTACACAGGCTTGGATCCAGCCGACACGGTGGATGAACACACAGTGTACCTGTCTTCTTAGTGGCCAGCATCTGGCAGCAGTATTCGCTGTATTGTACCTCATAAAGACACTCATGAAAGATTACTTCCTGAAGAGCTTCAGAAAGCAGGGGTGGAGAGGGGAATAGGTAACTGTGCTCAAAGCAAAGGAATTATTTTGAGGGGGATTCATTGTGATGTGTCCTTTACTGTAATGACATTTTCAAATTAAACATTGATTGTACGTTTTGGTCACCCTCTATGTTTGAAATCATTGTCAATGTTTTCCACACAGGATACTTCAAATGCCAACCTGGATTTCTCTCTTCTCTGTGCAATGCCAAACATACCATCCTACAGGGCAAGAGAGCTCCCATCTACATGACTAAGATAGCGTCCCAGAGTCTGGCTCGGTCCTGGCCCAGAAGGTGCCAGCTAGAATAAGGATGGTTCCCCTCAGAGCACAACTCCTGCAACTTTACAGTGCTTTTCATGGCATGGAGGCATTTCAGGCCATAAGCAAGAGCAGCCATGTGGTAAGAACAAAGGGGCTTTCAGGCTTTACCCTTGGCAGGCACTTCAGTCCTTCAGGAGGTGGTCACCAGGCCCTCCCAGGACCCATGTCTTTCCGGAGCTGGAACACAAGCCAGGCTGAATCTCCAGCTCAGCCCCATACTTCCCCTTTCTCAGGCACAGTTTGAAGCTCCTACCAACTTTGCTCCTATTTTCTGTGGTCACCCCAATGGCAGGTGGCCTACTCAGAACCCTTAGCTCCAAGTGTCTCAAAGACACTGTCCAGAGCTCCAGACATTGTACTTTGTCTTATTGGGTTTGAGGAGCCACTGAGGAAGTTCTGTGTCACATGGGGAAATAGCTCAGATTTGAGCCTCAGAGTCCAAGATCACCACGTGAAAGGAACTTAAGAGACACGGGGCGGGTGCACAGCTGCTTCCCTCTGTGGATCCAAGGGATGATATTAAGTCACAACGTGGCCTCAGACTCTCAAGATGACTTCATCATTCAAAGACATTAGCAGTAAATTCTCGTTTCCCACCTGTCGACACTTGTTCCCGCCCTTGATTTTGCTCCAACCCAACAATGGCCCTGGTGAGTCTACCACCCACATACAGGCTACATCAAAGCTCACTCTGGGATCCAGATTGCTTGATAGTAAAACTTCTAGGTGCCTCTCTCGCCACTTTTCTTTCTCTTCTCCCCTTGGAGAGCCTACTACCAGGACACTGATCGTTTAGAAGATGCTGCATCCCAACCTGGATGCTGGAAAGACCAGGCCTCATGCCTCGATGGTGTCCAGAAGGTGGTGCACAGAACTGCAGCCTCAAGTCGTGAGGAAAAACTGATCCCAGGAAGGGGGAGGGGCGGGCTCTGTGCAACATGCTATGGCTGAGATGACAGCAGCCTACACCCTGCACTAGGAGAGTTAAGAAGCAAGGGGGCGGGCCAGGCCTGCAAGGACAGAGCATCTTCTTGCATTTGTCAGGGTCAAAGTCAGGGAGCTTCAGCAGGGGAGGGGCTCTGCCATCTTCCCCATAGCTAGTACTTGTTGAACCCTTCTGTGCAACTCCAATCACCAACATACGGGCGTTATCTCAATACATTCTCATCCTGGTCTTATGAAGTGGCTGCTATAGGATGAATATAGCATCTAGAAATGAGGGCAACTTCATGTTTTGATTTTACTGTTGGGAGAGGGGTGTGTGTGTGCATGCATGCATGCATTTGTGTGTGTGTGTGTGTGTGTGTGTGTGTGTGTGTGTGTGTGTGCATGAGCATGTGTACGGTAAAAGTGCTTTCCCACTGAGTTATACCACCAGCTCTTTCTTATTTAATTGAGACAGGATTTTACTAAGCCACTAAGTTGCCTAGTCTGTGCTTGAAACTGCAATCCTCTGCCTCAGCCTTCTGCAATCCCAGAATTACAGGGTGCGCCACCATACCTGGAAGAACATGGCCTTTGACATCACATATGCACTTGTTAAAGATGACTTGGAGCACTGGCCTTCATTTATAGAGGAGCAAACTGAGGCTTAGATACAAGACTTGTTCAAAACTTTAAAGCCAGGGCTGTTTTGAGCTTAGCGTTTTCACAGAAGCAAGAAAGGAAAGAAGGAAGCAAGTGAGCTGGATGCAGTATGATTTGATTGACATGATACATAGTACATATTTTAAGTAGCTGACAACATTTAAAGTTTAGATGATATCAAAGTACCCTAAATCCAATGTAATAGCTTTCACTTAAATGCTGGGGAATGTGATCACTTGGGCATGTGGCCTAAGCCAGAGCCAGGGTTCTACTCTCTCCTGGGGGTATATCTGAACACTCAGTTTGCTGCAGTCCATCCTACCCACTTGCCACGAATCTGTGATCCCACCTCCATTTCCATTACAATTAGTTGCTTCCCCAAAAAAGCAACAGTCCATTTTATCCACTGAAATTCTTCTCCAACAAATCTGAGGCCCAAGAATTAAAACATTCAAGATGCCATAATGGATGGAAGAAAAAGAAAACTCAACATCCACAAATGGCACCTGACTCAGGAAGACCCCTGCGTAGAGCTCAATAGTCCTGCTTGTGGGCCATGGCCAGAACGGCGTGACAGTGGGGAGAGGTCGATCAGGAGACAGAACAGGAAAATGTTACCAGCACCCACTGTTCAGTAGCTTCCTGCAGCTGCCTGCCACCACCTGGCTGGTGTTTCTCCCAGTTCTCGGAAGGAAATACCCTCCTCCCCCATGACAAGAGAGTTGGCCTAAGGAACTGAAAACGTGTATGGGGGCTCAGCTTGCCTTCTAAGCAGAACAGCCCCAGAGACAGGAAGATGGGAAGAAAATGTGGCCTGGGAGACAGCATCCTGTGAGGGCCTCACAAAGCCCCAGCTGAGGGGAAGGGGACAGGATGAGGCCAGAGGACGGGCAAAGGATCCGGGGCTCACCGATGCTGTACAATGAACTCCTTTCATCAGTGAATAGAGGACCCTCCTCAACTCTGCTTCAATGGCTTTGTTTCTGAAACAACCAATTCTATACTCAGCCAAACTTGGCAGTCCTCGTGCCAAGGTCAGGAAAGGGCCTGAGATCCCCAGGCAAGTTGATAATCAACACCCAGAACACTGTGCTAAGTCTTATTGGGCTGATCCAAAGCTACAATTATCCTCTTTATTTCTAACCTCTTCTGTGCAGGGGTTGGGGGTAGGGGGACCCTAGCCCGTATGCCTGCCACGTTTGGTGTCACTGCAGGCTCCATTCAGGATCTTCAGTGCTTCTTTCCCAGGAACTTCACTGAGCAATCTGTGGGGAAGGGTTGGGGTGTGCAAGGCCTGGAGATATGGCGCGAGCTGAAGTCTGCCCTCCTGCTTGAACACACTCTCAATGCAGTGAGGAATGTCCCTGACGTCTAGCAATGGTTTCAACTTAGTGGGCAGTTTGGGAACATGATCTTCCTCGGATTGTTACAAATACAAACAGGACTGATAGGCAGTATTCAGCTCAGAGAGGTTTTGTACAGACTATGATTTTTGTTGTGGTCTAAATACTGGTGATCAAAGTCAGGAGTGCTCTATCACAGAGCTACAGCCCCAGCTCTTTTCATTGTATGTTGAGACAAGGTCTCTCTAAGTTTCCAAAGATAGCCTCAAATTTGTGTTCCTCCTCCTGCCTTGGCCTCCAAAGTAGCTACAATTATAGGCCGGTGTCACTACACTTGGCCATGCAATGTTAAAAAAAAAAACAAAAACAAAAAACCCTGTATCTAGCAATATCAGAGGGCCAGCCAAATAGCTCAGGAAAGGCATGCAGTATTCCATGTCTTCACTTTGCATTTATGATTATGCATGCAGGAGTGTCTTTAAACACCAAAAGGGGGAAATATTACAGTTGTTCTGATTTCACACGCTAACTGTGTTTACATGCTAACAGCGTTTCTCAGGGACAATTATCTTATTACTAGTGCACTAATCTTTTCAATCTTTTCAACACAGTTTACAGCTGCAGACTTCAAAAATTAAAGCTAATTAAGACCCTGCTTGCTGCAGGTAGGGTAAACTACACACACATTTTAACAGAGTTTGAGGAAATCAATTTGGGGAGAGCATAGAAGGGGACACATGGCAAAGGTAGAGAGAAGAAACTGTATAGCTTCCATCAAATTAAGGGCTCCAGGGCTGGGGATATGGCTCAGTGGAATAAGCGCTTCCCTGGCAAGCACAAGGGCCTGAGTTCAATCCCTGGTTCTGCCAAAAAAAAAAAAAAAAAAGATATACCAAATTGAGGGCTCCAGTTCTCCCAGTGCCCAGACAGCTACTTCTTGGCATCTGTGGGAAATTTGTTTCAAGATTCCCATAGACAGTAAAATCTTCAGATGTTCAAGTCCCCTGTGTCTAGTATGTAACATATGACCTTCCTACCATATACAGTGGCACCTTGGTTCATGAAATTAATTCTTTCCGCAATTCCAATTGCAAGCCAAATCAGACAAGAACAGAATCAAATTCAATAGCTGACCTTATGTGGAAATTCAATTTGGCTCCCATCCAATTCACTTGGTGACTGGAATCACAGAAAGAATTAAGTCTGTGAACTGAGGTTTCACTGTACTGTAAATCATGTCTGGATTATTTATAACACTAGAAACATTACATAAATAGTTGCAAAACTGTATTAAAGAATAATGACAAGAAAGAAGTCTGGAAATTTTACTTCAGATACATTTTTTCCTGAATACATCTTGCCCACAGTTGGTTGAATTCATAGATGTACATCCTACAGATATGCCAGAACCGTATTCCTAATCCTAATAGGCAAATTCCACTCATGATGACGCCTGGAGGTTTCAGGACCAAGGACAGCTGGTGTGATCCATTTGGAAGCGGGAGTTCTGCAATCTACTGTCTATGTTCCTTCACTGTATTCTTCCCTGTGACTTCAGCACTGAGAGTAGTCTCAGACATGGACTCCTGGGCAGAGCCCTTTGTTCATATGCCGGATCAGTCAGGCACTCTCTGTGACCTTAAGCAAGTTATTTGATATCTTGGTACCTCAGTTTCCTCGTACGCAAACAAGGGATAACAATACTACTACCAACTTCTCCAACATGTGAATGAGACTGACTGAAGTAATATTTTTCAAGTATTTAGAACAGTGTCTGGTTCCTAACAATCATCATATTAGTATTTCCTTGAGCAAGCGTGGGCTGTAAGGACTACCAGCAGGCCATCACTTACCTAAGCAACATTTGTTCCCTTGACCTCAAACATTCCCACTGTATTATGAGCCATTTGAGAGCTGCCAGTATCTAATCATAGTTCTATTTATTGTATCTGTTAGTAATATATTCTCCAATTATTTATCATCCATTATCATTTCCTGTTTGGGTTACAGGAAGCAGCTTGTCATCGGCCTGGAAGGCTATGATGAGGACCTGCATTTGCATCCCAACCTTTCAGATCCCAAGCAAGGCTCCAAGATGTCACACTGAGACCCCCAAAGAGCCACTGTCAGTGTCTCATGGGATTTAGGCCATCCAGCATCTTGTGGGCACCTGCTGAGTGCTCTGACCCATGCTGATCAGGTATGGCCATCTCTTTGTAGGCCCCTACCAACCCCGTGTGGCAGGTAGTAGAGAGCCCACATTACAGCTGAGGGAACAGAGGCTCTAAACATTTCCTCTATGATCACACAGCTTGCTAATAACCAAGTCACAAGGTGGCACCAACAATTAACATGCACGTCCACCATTTTCTTAGGCTGCCTGGTTACATTTCTGCTACTAACATGACCATTACTGGTACTAATAATAGCAACAGCTACTACCAGCACCAGCAGAATATGCCAGGTTCTATCCTAAGCCACTGACATATATTAAGCCATTTAATCCATTCAACAACCCATAGGGATGGATTACTATCAGCTTCTATTTTCTAAATGATGCCACTGGGCTCAGAGAAGTTGTAAAACGTGGCATTACACAGCTATGTAGTCATAGTCAGAATGAGCCAGATGGGGAGGGGGGGTCTGGACCAGGGATGGCAAACCTTGGAGAGCTTTCCATGATACAAATAGCCCCCAGCAGCACATGTGCCACAGTTTTGCCACCACTGATTTAGACCCACTACTCTTGGCCACACTGCTCCACGGCTTCCCATAATGCCTACATAATTTGACAACTGTCTCTTTTTCAAGGACACTGATGGACGAATAAGATAGACAAAATAAAGGTGGATTCCATCCCTGTATGTTAAACAATTGATTAAAAATTAGTGGCTTTGTTGCATTCATGGTAAAGCAGAATGGGAATGTAGGCATGACAGGGAATGAAGATGGCTGCCTACGATAGAAGATAGGAAGACTGTTTCAGGAACTAACATTCACCCCGGGCTGCAAAGGCAGAATAAGAACCAGCTTATGTACTGCGAGCAAGGGAAGCACTTCAGGCAGCAATGACAGAGGCTCTGCACTGGGAAGGTACACATAATTATTGAAAAATGATGGAAGACTGAGCCTACAGCTTCAAGGGTGGAAGTGGAAGGATCTGGCTCCGCTCCAAATAGCAGCATGGAACCAGCAACAAGATTGTATATGACTTGATGTGAATCTTTATTAGAAATCAACTTTCAAACCTATGACCTTGGTTCTATTTACTCTGTCTTCGCATAATTGGATCCAGAAGTGCCTCTGAATGCCTGCTTGGCAAACCAGCATGCTGAACAGTTTTCAGATGAATTTCAAATAATTTCTCTTCTCAAATAATTGTGTCAGGGGTCATCACACACCCCACACGGTCAGAACCGTGAGGTTGTTGCTGCAGTACCTACCAAGCTCCACAAATGACTGATGATTCTTATTGGTATAGACCGTGGGGAGACTAGAAGTGATCTCTGCAACACACTGAATTCTCATAAAACACCTTTCTTCTGTCTAAACAATAAAGATGAATTAAAATCAACCTAAGTTAAAAAAAAAAATGGTCACTTCATGGCTCCGAGTCCTGTGGCCTAGGAACATACCCAGTATTCACAGATTGTAAGAAATGTCTAGCTAAAATATTCCCCACCAACACTGCCAATACCCAGCACTACCCGTGGCCAGGCTGTTTCTAGAGACTGTTCACATACTGACTGACGCCTACTACTGTGTTGGGTGTTCTGATTTATTTCATCCGGTAACTACTGTGACCAGCCATGTCTCTTCATCTGGAACGGAGGACAGGAGACATTTTGTGCTAAAAATCAGGAATATTCCAGACACACGAAGATACATTGGTCCTTGTACCCACTAGAACCATGGCTGTTAATATAAGGAAGATGTAGAGGTACCTGTTAGCATCACACAGCCAGTAAGAAAAGTGATCAACGTTCAACTTCTGATCTGGATAAGTGAAGATCGTTCCATAGAAACAGCTAGTATTTCCTGGGCACTGACTGTATATTACATATTATTTGACAATTGTTTTTGACAATACCTAGCATTAACTCCAGAGCCTTTACACTGAACTAAATCCCCAGGCTATTCTTCTATTTTTTTTTTTTTTTTTTTTTTTTAAACAGGGTCTTGCTGCCCAGGCTGGGCTGAACTTGTGAGCCTCTTGCCTCGGCCTTCCCTCCCTTAGTGCTATGATTAGTGACATGCGCCACTTGGACAGCTATTGTCTGAAGCTCCTCATAAGCATAAATCCAGGTATTCTTCACAGTGTCTCTACGCAGTACGCATTGTTCTGGGTCCAGATGAAAAATCTGAAGCTCAGATTATCTAATAACTCACTCGCGGCTCCCCATCCATTTGAGGGTTATCTTGACTTTAAAATACAACCTGATTTTTATCCTTGTGTTTAATTTCACTCCACTCCCAAACTTCCCAGCAGCAGTGCCCTCCACTCCATGGAGGTAGGATATGTTAAGATATTTCTTACTCACAGTAACTTAAAGACAGGAGAGATTATACGAGAGGTTGGAAAGATAAACTGCTCTATGTCTCACCAATATGAAGCTGAATCTGTTTACCAGTGGGCTGATGCTTAAGTGAAAGACTGGAAATACAGTAAGTTGCAACAAGGCTGGGCAAGGTTAGAGCTCAGAAGCAGTCCATGCTCCAGAGAGGATAGGAATGTGGGGGCTCTGAGCCTATTCAAATAAATCCCAGTCTGCTGGGTGGGTCTGCTGTTGGCCTAGGCAGCCAGCACCAGTATTTCACACTTCCAATAAAGAAGGTTTCAGTGTTGCATACTGAAGGCTCATGTCCGAAAGCCCCAGAATTGCTGGGGTCTCGGAGTCCCTGTAATGTTCAGGGGCAGTAGCAATGTCACCAGGCACTAACACCAATACCGTCAGTGCTGACCTTGAAGATGCACACATGGTGCCAGGCCCCACACTAAACCGCATCTTGGCCATCAAGCCCATTCACCGAGAAGGAAGCAGGATCTGTACCCCTACCTGAGATGCTGCTGGGCTGTAACCATGCCTGTCCCATACCCTCTCATGATCCTAACTGTGGGCGGAGCCAAGGATGCTACCCAGCCTCCCAACAAAGAATGATCCTCGGCAAATCCTCATCCTGCGGGTGGAAAAAGCCTGGTCCATGGGAGCAGGAATGAGATCAAGAGAACAACTGTCATCAGTCATACTGCAGTCGCACAACAGGTCCCTGTCATTCCTGGGCCTCCCTCTCACAGACAAGTCATCCCAGCCAGAGGAAGGACTGGTCTCACAAAGGTCATCTGTGAGGGAATCACAGCTTGGCAGGGCCCAGTGAGGTCCACTGGGCAGCCTCTCCCCGTTAGACACAGTGTCAGTGTGCCCATCTTCCAGATGGCAGGGCCTTCCTGTCTCAGGAATGGAACAAGAAGGCTGGCTCCTGTCTGTTAGGACAGCTAGACTGCCATGCTCCTGAAAGGAGGGCTGTGAAGCCACCTGGGCAGCTCACTGTCCCCTACAGTACTCCTACCAGCATTCCTCAATTCTGAAAGCACAAACAAGCTCCCCAGCAACACACACACACACACACACACACACACACACACACACACACACAGTATCAGGAAGGCTGAACTCTCTGCCTTTTACAGAAGTGGAAGCCATGATCCCACTCACTAAGTCCACCATGCCCTAAGGTCCCTGTCTCAAAGATAACTAGGAGTGAGGGAGTCCCTGCTCCCGAGCATTACTCCTCCTGCCCTTCTGCCTGAAGCACATGCCTTCTGTGACTCTCAGCACCAGCAGCTGCAGGTCACAGATGGAACCTGCTCTTCCAGAGGAGAAAGTGAGCAGTTCTGGGTCCACCCATTGGATTCAGAATGAGGAAGAGATTCTTCACCTTGCCGAATTCTAGCACCAAAGAGCAACAAAGAACTAGAGACCATCAAGCCCAACCCTCTTTTTATAGGTAGACAAGTAGAAGCTCTACTTAAATGTTCAGCCCACATTTACTGAATGTTCAGTGAAGAAATGAATATAAGCAACTATTTAGTAGGCACTTGGGAGAGAACTTAACTTCCTCTAAAAGTGAAAACAAAAGCAACATTGATGTTGAAGGGACACTGTATAAAGTATAGAAATAAAAATTGTGTGTATATCAATGTTTGTGTGTGTGTGTGTGTGTGTGTATGACAGACAGAAAGAGATAGAGACACTGCAGTTCCTGTACCAAATAGGTGTTCATTTGTTCCAGCACCTTTTTTCTTGCAAGAAAATATTTTTTACTATAGTCACTTCTTCACCAACATCCTCGGTTCTCATCCTCCATGCCCTTCAAGCCTTCCTAGGGCAATGCATGTGAAGCTTCTTCTTGCAGAGTCACCAGTAAGTGGCCATCTTTCCAAAGGTGAATTAGTGATGCTTGTGTCCTTTAACCTAAAATCTTGGTGTCCCACTGTGAAATCTCCTAATTGAAGTCATCTCCAGGAGAATTCTGTGGATGGCTTTTTTCTTGCAAATAAAGCAACAGTGTTTGTTACCTATTAAACATCTACTGAGTGTCAAGTACTTTATTGGCCTTAATACTTTTTAATTCTCATTTACATCCTTGTGCTACCCTGGTAGCACACGTATGACCAGTTCCAATCTAATAAGTGCTAAAGTTAGAACACAAGAAAATGTAACACGTCCTGTGTCACAAAGCTGAGTCTGACACTACAGTCTAAGCTCTGGATACAGTGTACCATTAACCTCGGGTTAAATGCCTTGCTACCATCTATAATTTTCCATGCCCAGAATCCATCAAAGGATTCAAGTTTTATCAGAACAGATCTGAAACAAGGAACTATTCTATCTATATCCTATCTCAGCTGGATTATAAGAACTTTGCAAAATTCCTGAGGCTTAACTGCTTCATCTGCTAAATGGGGCTTTCTGCCTCCCATCCATCCTGCAGAATGCTTGCCAGAAACACAGCAAATACAGGCAAAAGTGCATTTTTGTCCCAGAACTGTGGGAGACCAGGAAAATGTCCTGTAGGATGTCGGCCAGCCAAAGAGCTGCCTGAGCACCCTGAAGCATGAGTGGCCCTGTGCCCCCCCACACCCTGCTCCAAGAAGTCAGCTCCCAGAATAAACCCTGCTAACTTCAGTTAGCTCACTATAAAGACTATATTTAGCAGAAAACACTGGAGAGTTCCCTTCTGTCAGAAGTGTCTCCAAAGCTCAGCGCAAATGGTTCATTTCTAACTTAATGGGCACCATCTCATGGGCAGCTTTAAATCAGGGAGGCCTCTGAGAAACAGGAAAAGCTCTGTGGCCAGCATTCTGTGGCCAGCACTGTGTCCTGCAGCAGGGTCCCAGGGCTTCTGGGCAAAGCACTGCTCCATGGAAATACAATCCTTCCCAGGGAGAGGGTAGCCAGTGGGCTGGAAGGAGACTGCCAGGGCATGGCAGGTCCTGGGGAGATGGTGGCACAGGCCTGTCCCCTGAGTGCTGCCAGGAACTCTGGGTGTCTTCTAAATTGTCTGTTGTTTTGGGGGGCAAAAGGAAGCCAACATGTGCTCTCAGTTTTCCTACCTATGACATGAGGACTTGATTCGGATCTCAGTTATACACACACTTCCACTTGAAAATGTTCATATATTCCAACCGGAAATGGCTAGGAATTGATTCCTTTAAACAGAAGGATAACAAGATAGTTCCACAGAGATATGAACATAGAATACCACAGAATCCAGCAATCTTTCCTCTGGGGGCACACACCCAGCAGAACCCAGAGCAAGCTAGAGCAGGAACTTGCACACTCAGGCCCACAGCAGAGCTGTCACAACAGCCCAGAGAAAGAAGCCATGCAAGTGTCCACCCCAGAAGGTCAGGATGCATGAACAGATCTGAGTGTGCATGTACAATGTGCTATTCAGACTTAAACAGGAAGGAAATTCTAACACACGCAACAGTGTACACATACGCTGAAGACCCGCTGCTGAGTGAAGGGGGCCGCGTGCCGAGGATGGCAACGGGATGGTTCCGCTTAGGTGAAGTCCCCACATTCAGAGAGGCACCACCAAGTCCAACGCCGAGTGTGGGGGATGACTGCTGGGAGGGCGTGGGGGCTACTGTCCAATGAGCACAGTTTTCCATGTGAGATGAAAAATGTCTGGGAATGGAAACTGGTGACGGTCGTGTAACAACGCAACTGTGCTTAATTTCACTGAACTGCACACTTGGTGATGAAAACAGCTGATTTTCATGCCAGGTACATTATGGGGCACAATAAGAAGGGATGATCAAAAGGCAAAAGGATAAAATTGAACTGATAGAAATGGAGATTCACAGGCTTTTCTTCTCCTCTCTCTTTGTGAGACTCAAAATGCCTGGTGAGAATTGCCCAGAGCCAGAGTGCTGGACCTATGGTCTTCACACAGCACATGCTGACTTGAATGACAATGGTGAGACGAATGGCTTAAACAAAATTTAAGCCATTAAATTTATTTAATATTAGCATTTTAAGAGTTGAACACAGAACTGGCTTAGGAGGTGAGACTGAAAATCATAGTGTGTTTGAATTTTTAAAATATTTATCACAGGGCCAGCGAGATAGCTCAGTGGACTAAAGCACCTGCTTAGGCAAGCTTAGGTAAGCAAGGAGACTGCAGTTCCATTGCCCTCTCTAATTAAATTCTTGCCCTCATTTCAAATGTACTTATTGCATCACTTTGACTTTCTAAAACAGTTCTGAAATCTTTTATGTCTTTAGTTACACAATCATGGCTACCTTGAAATTAAAAACTTAAAAATCCTTGTATTTCAATCACCTCTTGAATATCAGAAAGAGCAGCGAGTGTCTTTTTAGGTCTCAAGCTAGGAAATCAGGCCCAGGTGCGTCTCCCACTGAGCTGTGTCGTAGCTGTATCCTTACCATCTATAAGTTGGACGTAACACGGGTCCAGGGTTGTGAAGAACTCCTGAGCTACCGAAGCATATACAATCCTTGGTGAGCCTGGTTTAGGTTACTGAAAGCCCTCAACCCCTGACCAGCCATTGTCATTGCGATACAGGCAAAGGACCTGTAGGAGAACCACAGCGGCCAGCTCTCAGCCCTGCGTCTCCAGAATGAAAGCAGGTCAGTGTGGAAGAGGCGGCCACAAAGCGGCCCATCCCAGATAAATCAGTGAACTTGCCAATTTCTTGACCTTTACTTCCTGTGAAGTCTGGAAGATCCTGAGCCCTTCTGCGTCTCAGCTAGTCAGAGCTGGTTTTCAGGGACTCTCATACAAAAGGTCACCAACTGGTCACTTGTTAATAAAATCTGGCTCTCAGATATACTTTGCTTTGGACTGAAATAATTTTCTGAACATTTTTAGAGTTGCCAGTATTTCAAGGTCAGGAAAATCGAGCATTCCTCTCCTGGATGCGCAACAGCCCTTGTAACCCCAGAAGGTCTGGCCATGCTGGGTACACGCTGTCAACTGGACAGAGTGGAACAGCAGCTGTCTGCTTCAGATGCACTGTGGCCACTCCCTATCCCCACTGACCAACGTAGTCCTTCTCCTTTGCTGCCCTGCATAGAAAATGTTGACGTTAGCAGGTGAACCCCAGGAGAGGGATGCACCCCCAAATAGGCTCATCCTTCAGCAAAATTGTTAGCAGACAGCAGAAAGCCACCCAGACAGAGTAGAGGTCCCTATCCCAGACTTCCCTGCCTTCACTCTGACATCACCAGGTAGGTAAAGACCCAGAGGAATGCATGGTTGAGTTCAATGATAAAACCATACTGTCTCTGTGTCTCTCTGAGGGAGCTAAAAATACACCACTCATGGCCCTGTGTGTCCATCTGCAGCCAACAGTGCCCATCAGGTGGTGCTGTCCAGGCCTAGCATCAGGCCTGAGGGATGCCCAGTGCTGGGCTTCTGCAGAGCTCCCAAGGAAGGGAGGAGCAAGGCCTGAAGCCCTCAGGGGAGGGATGAAGACACAGCAAGCAACAGCAGAAGAAAGAAATAAAGGTGCCGATACCACTCACCTTCCTGTCTTATCTGAAAATAACTTCGTAAGGAGATGTTTATTCTTGGACCCCTTCCTCATAAAACACACAGATGCATGTGTGCATGCATGTTTACCCACAGACACAGACACACACACAAACACACACACACACACACACACAGCTTCCTCCTCCATGCTCACATCTTTGTGCACTGTCTCTTTAGCTTGATCACACACTCCACAAAGGCAGCAGTGGCTTTGTCCAAATTGGTCTACTTGTACACAGTTGTCTGATTGCTTCTGGTGCCTTTGACGGACCTTGGCCTTCACTGAAAATCTACTCAATGAGCCCTTGACACAGCACATGATATGCAGTGAGGCATCTAAGCTCCCAGTGCTGGTGCATGAGCTTCCTGGTTCGTGGCCCAGCTTTCTGTCTTCCAGATAGTAACTGTAGCATTTTCTTCGTAAAACTCATTTTGTCCCTTCCTCTGTCTTTCTTTCATTCTTCCTTTCTTTCTCTTTCATTCTTTTTCCTTTTTTCCTTCATGCCCTTTCCTTCCTTTCTTTTCGCTCCTCCTCATCCCTCCCCCCTTCACAAGCCCTCTTCTTCTTCTCCTTTACGAGATACTAGGAGTTGAACCCAGGGCCTTGCACTGAGCTATATCTCCAGCCCTTTCTGATTTTTTTTTTTTATTTTTGAGGCAGGGTCTTGTTAAGTCAGTAAGTTGCCCAGGATGTGTTCCAACTTGCAGTCTCCCCATCTCGCCCTCCCAGGTCTGGGATCATACCATTTCTAATTAAAATAAAACTTTTTATTTAAAAATAAAGCTTATGGCAGCATTTTAGGCAAAACAGAGATACCTGTAATCCAACAGCTTTGGAAATGATCATCACTCCTCAGCAGTTTGACCTGATACAAGTGAGTCTATCTCTTCGGGTTTCAATTTCCTCAGCCGTCAGACAGAAATGATAGTGCTAAGCACATGCAGAAATCATTGATGTGTAAATGGATTACAGAATGTAAAATTAATTCAGGACAATGCTTTAAATAGTGTCTGGAAAGGAATAAGATCAATATGATTAATATTTTCATTATTATTGTTTATAGGGAAAACTGTCATTTATGTAACAGTGAAAATTGCTTTTGAAGATCCAGGTTGAGCTAGCCTTTGCCAATACGCAGGTGTGAAAAATTAACTAAGCGAAGAGGTCAGACTAAAGTACCTGCTTAGGTAAGATTAGGCAAGCGCAGGGGCAGTGGTTTGATCCTCAGCAACATATGCCGCACCCCAGGGCGGCCTGAGCCAGCCAGAGTCCAGGTATAGTGGTGTGTGCCCATAATCCCAGTGCTAGGGAGGCTAAAATCAGGAGGATCACTGTGAGTTTCAGCTGTGCAGTGAGACCCTGTAACAACCGAATACATTTAAAAAATAGCATTCTCTCCTCCTTGCCCTGTCCTCTCCTCTTCGCAGGGCCTCACTTCCAGTGCTTCAATGAACATGTTGGGCTCAACACGCTAGGGCTCCATTGGCCTCCCAGTTTTGCCCCTGGGACTCTTGGTCAATGGATGATGCTACCTTAAAAGAAACAAAACTGGAATCCTACATTTACAGGCTGGGTGCAGAGGGGAGGAGCTGAGCCAGAGGAGGTTATGCACATTCCAGAAGGATTTGCTTTTACAAAGGGATTAACAACAGAGTTGCTTTAAATAGCATCCTAAGCCTTGTTTATGGATTACTAAATACTTGCTGGAGAGGTGGAGGGGCCCAAGAACTTGGAGCTGCAGCGAGAGTGAGCAGGCCCAGGCAGTAATGAGTGTTTTATTTAAAACTGCAACAGATACCAAGGGGTAGACTATTTCATTTCAAGGGACACAATTCTCACCAGTGTTGACTGCATTTGAGAAGGCGTTTCTGTGTCCATGTACCAGTTCAGAGCAATAACCTAGCATCTGGGTCTTTAAACCCCTCCCCTAAGAACATAATTTCTCCAGTATGACAACTGCTCACAACACACCAGCACTGCTGGGCACAGGACGGGCCCCTTATCTCTTCTTCACAGTACCTCTGTGAGGCAGGTGCATGGCTACCTTTTCACAGATAAGGAAATGGAGGCAAGGAGAGAGGGCTAGTGAGGGGCTAGTGAGTCTTCGTGAGGTGAGTGGTTGGTTCATTGGGCATTCCTGCCAAAGAATTCAAGCAAGGACTGAGGTCAGATGATAAAAGGTAGTAAGGTCTTTGCTTCAGGGAAGATACAGGAGATGAGCTGGGGGCAAACACCTTATGAGCCTCTTGATGGAAGGACAAGGAAGCCGCAGAGCTGGGTGTGCCCTAAGCCAAGTCTGAGCCAGGAGGCCCACAGTCCCAGGCCCACTCTCCACACCCAGCCTCACCAAGCTCCTAGTGCCTCAGTCTCCCTCTTCCATCCCTGGTGTACTCTCATCAAAGCCTTCTGACCCAAACCAAGATGTCTGGTCCGCTCTGCTCCCTGAGATGGGCTGGGGGAGGTGACAAGAGAGAAGGAACGGGCTTGTGAGCTCTCTCAGCATAGACATTGTCCTGGGAAGCTGCCTGTGAGCTGCCTTTGTCCTCACTTTCCTCCCTGGTAAAATGGGGATATTAGCTCTTTTCCCGCAGCAGGGGAGCTCCTGATTAGTCAGGTGACATCTGGGAGGCTCCCAGCTCTCAGAGAAGGGCACCTTGGGAGTGGCACGGGGAGAGCTCAAGGAGCACCCTCCATCAGCTGGTTCGTCCTCCTCACCGCCTCCCACTTTCCTGGCAACACCCTGCAGCTGATGCCCAGGGACAGAGGCTCCCCCTGCCCAGAGAAGGCCAAGCAGGGCCACTGGGCCTGCTGCTGTTCTGCTCCAAGCTCTTGCTGCCTCCCATACATCTCTCTCCAGCCAGCAATCTCCTCTGGGAGGACCTACAGCCCCACACACCCATGGCGCAGTGCTGCTGGGTCTCAGCGCCTTCCTAACCCAGGTGCCAGTGCCGGATCTATCCGCCCATCCATGCGCCGTCAAGTTTACACCCTTGTTCTGCTTTGCAGGGTTGTAAGTCTTGCACCACACAGGTCCATGCGAAACAGTGACCTTGAAGAAGATTCTTTCTCCAGACCTGCAACCCAGAGTTATGGATTGTCGATGTTTTCCCTATTAGAACATGGATGAGAAACATCATAAGCACTCACACTATATCTGGCACTGTTGCACATCTGTTCTTCACAGCAACCCAGTGAGGCAGGCGCACTATTAACAGCTTATGGGAGGAAAACTGAGGCTCAAGAAGAGAGGTGACAAAAGCAAAAGTGCCGCAGAAACCATGCCTTTCCCCCTTCTGTGTTAAACTAGACCATCAGAATGCTGAGGACCAGGAAGGTCAGGCAGCACCAGGAGTGCAGAGAAGCCTTGGGGATCAGTCAGTGGCAAGGTGCACTCTGGATTCAGAGGGACCAGAATGTCCCACACTACCACCTCCCAGCTCCCATACCTGCCCTGCTTCTCTGCAAATGGAGTGCACAAACAGCACACACAGCTGGACTAGGGAGAGGGTGCCACAAAGGGACCCTTGCACCAGCGACATGCTGTGAGCACAAGGGCAGGGAGCCCATGGGCACGAAGGGGTGCTTCGCCAGGGGGCACTTCCTTCCACAGAAGGGAACATGGAAGGCTGAGGAGGGCAGATGAGAGATGAGGCCTGCAGAGCAGGACAATCTCATCGTAGATCAGAGTGTTTCATGGAGAAGCCAGCAGCCTGTTCTCCAGAGAGGAGAGGCCCGGAAGGTGCACAGCACAGGCCTGGGGGAGGGAGAAGCTGGACCAAAGCATCCTTTTCTGATTGGTCAGTGAGACAGGAAGTTCAGCCAGTTGGTTACAAAGCAAAAGGGAATTTGTAGATCTGAGATTGGCCTTTTTCTGGGGAAAGGGGGAGCATCTCTGAGTGCTGCTTCAGTTCTCTGAGAAGAAGGACGCTTTGCAGTAAACCATTTTCTAGAACAAGAATGAGTAGAGCAGTCCTAGAACAGCTGTTCTCTGCCAGAGCCACAAAGCTTGGTAAAGCTCAGTGTGGTCACTACTGTATCAGAGAGGGTATCAGTGTGGATTCAGTGCAAACCCAGAACAAACTCAACAAACATACACTGCTTTTATTTTGGCTAATTATTCTTTGTTTCTGTGTTAAAGAAACAGATATTCTGGAGCTGCAAATGCGTAGCCTGGGAGTGCATCTGTGCACACAGCCAAGGAGGATGTGGACACCACTGACTCACATCTTCTCTTAAAGAAGACATGCCTGAAACACATCCCTCCTGGCCACTGCTAGGCTCCAAGAAAAAGAAAGCAAAATCAATGAACGTCCCCCCCCCACCTGGCAACATCCCAAGTTACCCAAGAAACATAGCAGACAAGATCCAAGACAGGATGGAGAACCAAGAGTTAAACAAAACATGTTTCAGGAGAAAAAAAAAATCTCTACTAACTTTTTATCCTTTGCCATAATCAGCGGCGTGCACGCAAGCCTGCTTTAAATTTACCGACATCTCTTTAAGCTGCCACCAGCTCTTGAGGTATTTTTAGTCAAGCAGAAATTCACGTGGAGCCTTAAGTCAGGAAGTGGAGCCTTGTCAGGTGCTGCCTTCACAGATTCAGTCCTGCCCTTTGTCTGCCAGATTCTCCACTTCTCATTTGCACACAATTAAATAATCACTTCACCCCCCACTTCGCATCTTGAGCGGTTCCTCACGACTCCTCATGAGGGGAAGAAGGGCCTGGGAAGTCAACCCTGGGCTTAGGACGTCTGTTTTTAATCTGAACATCATTTCCATCTGCAGGAATAGGCTTGGCAGAGGAGGAGGTTACGAGGGAAACGAGGCTCTGGACCAAGCCTGGGAAGAACAAATTCCTTTTTCCCACTGCAAACAGGCTCATCCAATAAAAGTGGCTATTTCTACGTACGTTAGCTTTCAGAAAGAGCAGGGCAGACAGAGAAAGAAGGGAATTCAAACAGCGCTGTGCAGCTGGGCGTGATGGGAAGCTGCGGAGCCCACGAGAGCACCGACCACCCTGACGCCAAAGCCACAAATGTAGGAGTGACCTTTGTATTTCTTTTCCCTCAGGTGCCCATAGCCAACCCATCTCCAATCCTGTGGAAAGTCTCACAGCGTCAGCCCTCCATAGTGTGACAGGCGCTGCCCGCTTCTGATGGTGGCCATCACCGCATGAGTCCAAGGAGTAGGCATCTGGGAGTCTCAGAATCTTTTCTCTTCCCACAGCTCCCTCTCTGTGCAGCAGTCACAGGGACCTTTACAGGATCACAAGCCGCATGACACACAGAGAGCAAATCATACATCAGCCATGCCCCGTGCGCCCTGTCCAAACTCCTCACCCTGCGCCACAGCACAGAGCCTCTTTCTTTCCTGCCTGTGTCTCAGGCTCCTCTCATGCTGCTCTTGCCTCTCCCTGCTCTGGGAGGCGGCCTTCGGTTCCTACGCCAGCCCATCTTCTCTGATACCTGAGGGTCTTTTCCTTCTGCCTGGAGTGCTAATCTTCCAAGATTTTCTTAGGGTCATTCAGGTGTCAGGCTAAATATCACCTCTGCGCACACCTCACACACAACCTGACTCTCCAAAACTCTGTCCTATTCTAATTCCATGCGTAACATTCACTACCTCAGTATTTCCTACTCTTGCTGTCTGTTTGCTCTTGTCTTGCCTACTACCATATCGTCGGCATGCCTGTCCATGTCTGCCCAGAGCTGCAGCCGAGCTACGCCACATTTTGCGTCAATGGGTGAACTGCATATCTCAATTTAAATACAAAATCTGTATCAGAAATACACACCTCACATTTAGAATTTACACAATGTCAAATTAATAAATAATTTCTCTGTCTGAAGTTGTTCTAAACACATTTAGCATGCTTTCCAATAACTGCATTGGTTGAGGTTTTAAGTTTAAATTATGCAAAATATAATACAATTTAAGTCCAATACCTCCTTACAGTGGCCCCATTTCAAGTGGCTGCTGGCTACTGCTCATCTGCCACCTGACCACCACTACCTACTGCGTCAGTGGTCACGTCAGAATTCTGACACTGCATGTGGAGATTCTACAGGCCGGGCACTGTGCTTGTCAGCCACAAGACCCACAGAATTTTTCACAGTGACTTAGGAAGCGATCAAGAAAATCAGTCACCTCTTCCATTCTCCGTATCCAGTCCATCTAGTTCCAAGTTATCACTGAGGACAGGCACTCGGAAAGGTGAAACCTTCCCCTCCAAGGGCAGAAAGACGGGGTTCGCGCTGTGTGCACTGCTTGTTTGTGGCTCCCACTCAGACTACTAGCTGAAACTTCCTCGCTGTGAGAGGTGCTTGATTCCTAGGGTGGCACCCCCACTGGCGAGAGAAGTGCCCATAAAGGAAAAGACAGGAGATGGACAAGGACACTATCGGAAGGCAACTGTCCAGCAAGCCAAGGTGCAGGCCTCTGCAGACGCGGACTGGATGGTGCCTTCAACTTGGACTTCTCAGACTCCAAAATAGGGAGAAGCTTTGTTCAAAGAACTTCATGAGCAGGGTGTGACGGTGCATGCCTGCAATTTCAGCACTTTGGGAGGCTGAGGCAAAGGGGCACGAGTTCAAACTCAGCCTGGGTTTGAATCACAAGGAGAGTCTCAACATGGAACTGTTCACTGTCTGGGCCTTTAAGATGCCAGCCCCTGGTCTTACTCAGATCAGTAGCAACGCAATGAGGGAGGAGGCAGCAAACCAGATTGTCTTTGCTAATGTTAATTCTTGTATTTCACAGAGTTCTTGAGGAGAATGTTTGTAACAGTAGGCCCAAGAGCAGAAAGGAAGCAAGTGTTGCTACCACCCTCAGTCTTTCCTGAATCCTACAGCAGAAGCCTGGAAATGGCGGTCTATGCGGCCAGAAACGCTCTACAGACCTATGCTTGAGTCTCGCGGTGCCTCAGAACACTTGAGAGTCCTGGGAGACTGGGAAGTAGCACGGCCATCTACCTCTCTGGCCCACTGGGTGTGGTGGCACACTCTGTCATCCCAGGGCTCCAGAAGCTGTGCAGGAGGAGCTCAAAGCAAGTCCAACCTGGAAACTTAGTGACTTAATGAAACCCCAGCTCAAAATAAAAATCAAAGGGATGAGTGATGTAGCTCAGTAGTATAGTACTTACCTGTGGACGGCCTTGGGTTCGGTCCCTACTACTGCACCAAAACATGCACACAAAAACAAAATACTGAGGGAACCAGGCAATGTTGGAGCACCCTCTCACCCATCTCCCTTGTCCAGGCCTAGGCTCAAATTTGCCTTAGCTGCCCAGAGCAGACTCATCCTCTGAGTGTACTGGGATTATAGACAAGAGTCAGTATACTCAGCTGCAGTGCGATCCTGGGTCTTCTGCAGAGGACAAGTAAAACCTGGGGTGCCCCTGGCTGTTCTGAGCACAGCGAGAATCTTCAGGGAGAGCGAAGAGGTCTTAGAGTCGGGAGCAGTTTGTGGCTGGCTCCAGGCAACCAGCCCTGAGAGCTGCAGGGAAGCCCCTCTCCTTTTTCATTATACCGTGGAAAACAGAAAACTCAATTTATTTAAGAACAAACACACTTTAACCCAAAGTTCATTCTCCCTCTCAATGATTTCTTAGCATCTACATGCAAGAGCAGCAGCCAGCGTTGAGCCGCTGCCACACTCCCAGGGACCTATATTGGGAAAATAATGGCATTTTCTCAACAAATTATCTCACAGTTGAAGTAATAACTTGTTTATAGATATGCCAATTCAGATTTTCATCCCCTTAACCTGCTTTTAAAAGAAGAGCTGAGTTATCCCCACAGCCAAATGGTAGTGGTTCAACTACCATGTCCCTGTCACCCCCACCCCACCCACATCTGTGCCTTTATTAATTTTAAACCACTGACAGTCTCTTTGGAAACCATGCTTTTTCACATCTCAGGTCAACATCCTCCTGCTCTGATACAATAAAACACACACTGCCAGAGATAAAAGCAAATATTTCTTTGTAAAGAAGGAGAAAACAACAGCCACTGTGTTTTAACACAGCAGTAAGGATTCAGCCAACAAACTTACAACAGCTGTCGCAGGGCTAACTGGTCCTTGCTGGGGCTCAAGTTTGTTATACAACAGGGTGGTCACAGCCTCACCTTTTGTCCTGGCATTTAGTCTTCTCTGTCTGAGGGTATGAGGGCAAGGAAGACAGAGGTTCGCAGTAAAAGGAATGCTGGGAGCGACATCAAGGAATTCCATGAACAGACACTGGGCTCAGCTGTAGGGGCCCATGTCCCAGCAAAGTGCTGGGTGGGGTATACTTTGGTGGGCAGTACAGAGCCATACCTGCAGCTCTCACGGAGCTTACAGTCTAGCAGGGGGGTGACAAGCAACCAATCCACCTGCAAAGTCAGCTTATGATGAAAATGACTAGGGAAAGAACCATGGGGTGGGGTGAGGGTGAGAGGACAGCTGATCTGAAATTTAAAGGAGGAGAGCCCACCAACCTTGGGGGAGGAAGGCAGCACTTGTGAGCAGAGGCGACAGCCCAACCAGTGGCTACTCTCTCAATCCAGTCTTCTTTCTGTCCTCCCTCAAGGTCTCTGAGTTCTTATCTCTCACACATAAAATCATATACCTTCCCACTCACCAACCTGTTCCAAAGAATCGATTCTGCAAGAAGTTCCTAACTAAACTCAGTTCTCCCTTGAGCAGATTGCATATTTAGCTCAGCCTTGGTGCCCACATGTTCTTCCCAAGAGCAGGGCTAGTGAGGGTGGAAGGGAGAAGGTCTGTTATGACCCAGGGCCTTGGATGGGCAGGACACTCTGGAGGGAGAAGCACAGGGAACCAGGAGCAGTGGTCTGCGCTCAACGGCCCAAAGTTTCCAGTGCATCCTGGCCAGGTCAGAAAGGACTCTCTGCAAAGTCAATTGCTCTTAAATCCGTGTGGGAAGCCGGACTCACCAGAACTATTATAGTTTGAAGCCTGAGTGTGGGGAATGGCAATAACTTTCCCCAAGAAGTAGCAAGGAAAACTTTGAGCTTGCTGCTATAAGTACTAACTGCAAAGTCCTTAAGCCAATTCATATTCTAAGGCAGGTCTTTGCCTCAGTTCCTACAGCTGCGAAACAGAAATAACATCCCACATGGAAAAACTGGGAGGAGTTGATGTTAAAAGCTATGTCACGAAGGTCAACCGCTGAGTGACATGTTTGTGACTACAGTGTTTTTACTATTGTACTGACCTCCATACAATGCAGGAGCACTGGGCACTTAGGGAACACCCACTGCCCCATTACCGTATGCTTGAAAATTTATGAGGAGATGATTGCGAAAACATAAAATAAGGGCCATAGGTTCAAAGATATCGACAACGTATTTGTCCAGAATGCCAACAAAACTCCACACTCACAAATGGGAATGATGACGTTAGCTAAAATACACAGACTCAATGGAAAGATGCACGGTAACTGGAATGATTCATATGGAGACTACAGATGGGCTTTGCAAAGTTTTTACAGAGAGATATTAAGAGAACAGGAGAGGGAGGAAGTGTTTTGAGACAATGCCTACAGATAAACACCAGAGGAGACCGTGAAGACGAGAAATGCTGTGGTAGGAATGACAGGCCACAAATCAGGCCTTAAGCCAGGTTTAACATGGAAATACAAAGTAAACCAGGAAGAAATGGGTTTCAAACCTGTAAGGCTTTAACTGGGGCTTCTGGGACATGCAAGTCCTTTGTAAAAAGGTGAACAAAGAGAAGCCCTGAGCCTGTGCCCCACATAGGGTGCAAGTCTGCTTTAAGCCCTCCTAACCCTGAGCTGGCCTCCTGCTAGACTCAGGAGTCCTTTCCCCCATACTCTGTTTTCCTTCCTTTACCTTTTTCTTTTTCCCCTTCTTTCACTTTCTCTTTCTTTCTTTTCTAGTTCTGCGGATTGAATCCAAAAGTGCTTTATCACTGAGCTACTGTCCCAGCCTTTTGCTTAATTTTAATTTTTTGTTCTGGAACAGGGTCTCACTAAATTGCCTAAGCAGGCCTTAAACTTGTGATCTACCTCAGCAGGTACCTAGCATGATAACCAATTTTCTAATGAACAGAAACTTGGGCAAGTCCACAAACTGAATTACGTGTCCATTATGTGAAAGGCAGAATAGTCCCTACCACAACTCCAAGATAGAGAGTGTACCCGGAAGAACGCAACAAAGATCACGTGTGACTCAGGGCAACAAGCCAGTGTCAGTGCTCCTGTGTGCCAGGGATGCCCTTGGGAGCCCTGGCGGGCCAATGGCTGTGTGCCACAGCAGGCTATTCATGTCGCTGAAAGCTGTTAGTCTGTCTAGTTTTTAATGTATGAGTTGTTCTTTCTAAGATCCTGAGTATTCAGGTTTAATTTTAATGTTGGCACTTTGGAAGGGGGTTTTGGACTGCGGGTCAGGTAGCTGGTCCTTAAGGGTTCATCATCACCATTCTAGGGATTTTACCCAGGTCATCCCCTTCCGTTCTTACAGCCAACCCAAGATCTGCTCCAGTCTTTTTTGTTTTTTTCAGATAACATAGCTTTTATTCCTAGTTCTGTCATTTACTATGAGAACTATTTACACAGTAGGTTTTTTTAACTATTAAAAATGATTGGGTTTGCTCCAGTCATTTGACAGGTTAAAAAAAACCTGAGGCTCAGAAATCATACATGTCTTGCACAAGTTAACACAATAAGAAAGAGCCAGGATTTGAGGCTTTGGATCTGCCCCCAGGGGCTATACTCTGCCACCCACCTCCTGTGACAGCTGCAGAGCTGCGCACAGCAGCAGGGCGAGAGGCCTTCTCCTAGACCCACCTGCTGGCATCAGACCACCTCCAAGAAAGACCCAAGCCTTAGGGCTCAAGACTTTGGGAACCAACCGTGGGGCCAGGTAAATAACTGTCACCAGCTGGATGAAGGACATGGAGCTTGTCTGGGCAGCTCAGCCCATAGCCATAGGGAATTACTTAAGGCCATTGTGGGTAATCTCAGTGAAGTCAGAAAGACCCAGATGTGTGTGTGTGTGTGTGTGTGTGTGTGCGCGCGCACATATGTGTATGTGTACATGTGGGTAGGGTATGGATATGTGTGTTAATGTATGTAGGTGGACATGTGTGGATATGCGGTGTATGCAGGAATCAGGGATAGGCTGACAAGCACAGTAGAACTGAGTGTGACCAGAGGTTGGGGAAGGACATGCTCTGGTCCCCCACCAGTTTGAGCTGCCATAGGTGAGACCAAAACAATCTCAGTTCATAGTACTTGAAGATCTTTCATCCAGAGAGCAAGAGAAAGAGCCAACATATCATGTCACAGCTGCTGTTATAAAGTGAGGCCCACAGCAGACAAAGCAGCCACCTTACCTGCATGGTCAAAACACGAGAACTATAGGCTCAAACATCCATCAGGCCCTCACCCAGCATGAGGACCAGCTGTAGGTGGGACAATGACGACGCCCACTGCACAGGTGAGAAATCCAGGAGACTCCCCGAGCTGCTCTGTCACAGCGAGACTGGGCCCCACAGTCATGGCTTGAGTTCAGGCCTCCTGCCCGGCTCAGAAGCATGCCTGGGTGCAGCTCACACATGCACAAATGATACTCAAAGTAGTGTCCATTCACAAAAGGCATGTGCAGATACATGAACACAGCAGACAGCTGCTCAGGGGAGGTCAAAGCACACAAGAATTCAAAATTTTAAAACATTCTAGTAAAATGAATTGTCATTAATTCCCCTCAGAAAAGCCCCTTCACTTCAAATAAACTTATCCTAATGTTCTTGTGATTTTCTGAAGCAGTTCTGGAGGTTCTCATTCATGAGAATCTTTACAAAGTGTGACAAAAAAATATTGTGAATTATCCTACCAAGTGCCTTCCAACAGAAAGACCCATAAAAACATCGTGGTGTGACGTCCTCATTTACTTTATTCACTAGAGCTGGCATTCTATGATGTCTTGTTCTTCTCAAAGTCAGAATGAGCAGGAAGGGGAAGCAAAAGCTTTGATCCAATTAAGGACATCAAGGTAGCTGTGACAGTGCCACTAAAGGTGTTCACAACAAGACTTCCAAATCAGCTTCAGAAAGAGGCAAGAACAACAAAATAAATGCGTTCAAAGTGAGCAGCAGAATTTTAAGGGAGACTCATGTCAACGACATCTTTTACTCTATTTTTTCAAATTTGGTTTTCTTTCTTTTTTTTTTGGTGGAACCAGGGATTGAACTCAGGCCCTTTTGCTTGTCAGGCAAGTACTTATTCTACTGAGCTATCTCCCTGGCCCCTTTTACTCTATTTTCTAAATTTAAACACACATCTACTGTAGTTTTCCATTATAAAGACAGGCACAAACATGTTTACAGAAGGCGGTGACTGTTGCACTCTGTACTATCTCCATCCAAGGGCAGCCCCTTTGCGCACCTCTAGGGGCACCACTCATAGAGTACAGAAGCCCTTGTGTTGCCACTCTTCACAGCACATAGCTTTCTGGAGGGAAATTCAACTCAAGGAAGTATCACTCCAAGCTCGCCTGGCGACGCCGCTGTCCTCCCTACCACACAGCTGAAAGTGCTGACCAGTGTCTGGGCTGCGCAGGGCTGGGGGCTGGTACCTCGGAGCCAACTCCTGCTGCCCCGTGAATGTGGTGCTTGTCAACTGGCCCAGGGAGGCGCACAGCACAAAACACTGTTTCTCCTGGAGCCAGAGCCGTGTCCACTCCAGCCCTCATTCGCACGTCTCTCTTCCCAGCAGACACAAGGCCTCTCAGTTTTACAGACCTGGCCTGGCTGCCAAGGCCTGATGGAGGGACGAGGCCTTGAAAAGTCACTTTATAAAGCATCCCTGCTGGCGGAGGCCAAGCCACAAGGCCTAGGCGGCTGGCTTTCCATTCACCGCACGCCCCACCCAAGAACGAGGGACTCTGTCACAGGGAGCCTTGTTCTTGCCCACTGGGAGCTCTGGGGAGTCAGAATTCACAACAGCACTGGCAGCAAACCCAGCTTCTGGCACCCTCTCTGAGGGCCGGAGCTTGTGGTCAGCCAGGCCAGCCTGATGCAGGAACTGAAAGCGCCCATTTACCACCAGGCCGTGTGAGCAGGAGACGACAAGGGCAGTCTGGCTATCAGTCACCTACGGTGCTGAGACAGACTTGAGGCCAGGAGAACCGAAGGCCTGAAGCTGCCAGAAGCCAGACAGAGGCCCCAAGTCTGGGACACTGAGAGGTGGACAGAGGGGTGCAATCGGTCCTCCATGTCTCCCCCCTTCCCTGCTGTCTCCCAACTGTGGACAGAGATCATAAAGATTTTAATACCTCCCTCATTCATGCTTTCATGTATTCAGTCAGCAAATACTGATAGAGCACCTACTATGTGTTGGCGTCACTGCTTTAGCTACTAGGATACTATAAGGAATGAATCATTTCTACCCTCGTGTAGCCTATTCAGAATTCTCAGACTCTCCCCAGAATGAAGAGCTATGTGACTCAGAGCACATCACTTCCCTCTCTGCTCCACAGTGTTCTTGCAAGGTTCCTGTAAGTTACCAGTTGGGAACCACCAAATTTCCACAGGGCCCAGAGTAGGAAGAGTACACTTCCACCACCTGTAGCCCCAAGAGCAAAGAAGATGAAAACTGGGTGTGAGAAGTTGCAGAAAGCTGGGGAGTCACAGACTCATCCAGAAAGCAGACAGGAGACACGTGAGGACAGGGAGGCTTTGGGCTAGACAAGCTGTGCCTGCAAGGTCTTCCCAGCCACCTCAGCAGCTGGGGGTTAGGGAGAGCCCAGGACCCCTCAGAGCAGAAAGGAGGGCTCAGCAGCTAAGCAGTACATTCAAGAGCAAAACAGAAGCAGCGCCCTGGACTTCTCCACCACTCGGTACACTGTGCGCTGGGAAGCGCCAGGCATAGGGCTGTGTGCAGAGAAGTCACACTGAGATCAAAGGCCAGAAAGTATCACTGGCTTCTGTAGCCCCACGTATCGTAGGCTTTCCAAGTCACCGTTTCATTTTACTCCTCCTTCCTTTCCTTTTGTCCTTCTGCGAGTGTCTCTTAATTTTCTTCCTTTTATAATCTCTTTGTTCTTGATTCCTTCACCTACTCCCTGGCTGGTGGCAGGACTCCTCCTGAACTGCACCCAGGGTGAAGTTCTGGGCAGATGTGGCCTTGGAATTCAGGCCACTGTGTTCTAGTCCAGGCCTGCTACTTCCTGGCTGTGCTCCCCTGCTCACAGGACCTGACCTCTCAAATATTCAGTCATTTTCTCTGTAAAATGCAGATAACACAGATATCTTTTTAAGGAACCAGTTTTATTAAAGCGCCTCCTAAACTGGGCACAGGGATAACCCTGGCATCCTTGAGGGCTAAGGCAGGGTGATTAAAGGTTCCAGCCTAGCCTGAGCTACTCAGTGACTTAGACACTATTTCAAAATTTAAAACATAATTATTTTTAAAAGGGGCTGCAGATGTAGTTCAATGTGAAGGCCTTGGGTTCAATCCAGAATCCCCTGCCAGAAAGAAAAACTGCCCCTCAAATCCACGGATACATGCCCTGTAAGTACACACTAAGTGATACACGTGAACATGCTGCAAATTGTGAAATCTCCCAGGCCAGAGCTTTGGGAATGTTACAAGACCGATCTGTGAAGTTCTAAGGCCAATATCAGCCTTAATATTTCTCGCCCAAATACCCTTCAGACTTTTGAGTCTAGACACTCAGAATAGCACACATGAATCTCCTAAATGGTTATCTAATTTCCAAATTTCACCGGGAAAAACTCCTCCAATGCATTCAAAACTCATTGGATGGGACAGTTTCCTTGCTTGACCTTATTTTAGCTTAGAAGAATAAATGTGAGATAAAGGGGAAGGGTCATAAACTTCATGTGACATTCCCTGGTCTATTCTGAGTCCAGAAGCCAGATTTAGACACCACTGAGAACCCAAACTGGGCTTTAAAAGCTCGGCCAATGAAGTTGCCCATAATGACACATATCAACACTAGAGAAAGCCTTAGCCAAGTAAAAAAGATGCAAATTACAAAGATCAGCTTCAGAGCCCCCTTCTAAAAGTGAACAGAAAGAACAGGAAGCCAAAGGGTGCCAAATCCTCCTCCTTCAGAGCTAGAAAGAGTAACAGGTCACCTTCCAACTTGCAATTTGATTCTATTTTGAAGTTTACTGGAAAGCAGAAAATAAGAAGGAGTTTGAGAAAGTCCAGCATCGGGAATACAGGAGGAAACTGAAAGCCACGTGTTCAGCCCAAGAATTCGCAAGGCTACCAGCTTGGGTCTGATGCTTCCCGACAGTCCCTTGGGTCCCTGTCTGCATTACCAAATTAGCAATGATGTGGGTAATATTGACCTTGAACCACAGCTATCTCTCAGCCCTTTCTGTTAGGCAGCAAGAGGGGGTAGCACACATTTCAGAAAGAATGTCCAATACAATGACCCAGTTGGTCTGAAGTATTGGCTGTAAAG
Organism: Ctenomys sociabilis; assembly: GCA_004027165.1. Lineage (NCBI taxonomy): Eukaryota > Metazoa > Chordata > Mammalia > Rodentia > Ctenomyidae > Ctenomys > Ctenomys sociabilis. The sequence goes on from PVKA01008440.1 coordinate 61,494, forward strand.
CATGCATGTGTGTGTGTGTAAGATAGGGTGTTAGTTGCAAGCCATAGACTCCGTCCTACCCAGTTCAGGCCCAAAGGCATGTTGTGAAGGGTGTCTGATGACCTGGAGGATATTTGGGACCACGAGAGCCACATTTGGAGGATCTCCTGTAGGAGATAATCACCACCCAAAATGGCAAAGCACCCTCACCATTACTGCGCCACAGTCCATGCTGCCAGGGCCAGGCAGAGGACCAAAGTCTTGATCATCTTTGGCTGACCTAAAGACAGCACCCCTATGGTTGCCCTTCTCACAGCATGGATTCTGGCAACTTATTCAGAGCCCTGCCTAGCTCATGAAATTCAGAAATGCTAAAACAAATGGGAATCAGGGATAGAAGTTCATAGGAAAAACTCCAGGTGAGTTAACGTTTGGATCTCCACGACTGCTTAACAGTATCATGCGCAGGTGACTTCATGCATGCTCTATAGGTTGCTTCCTGTGTCCTACTAAAGGCCATATCACATGCTTAGCAGGAATGAAACAGGGCCTTGGAGCCTGCTTTCCCACCTAATCCCGGTGGCGGAGTCAGAAGGCTATCTCCCTCATGCCAGCTGTAGAAGGCAAATCTTAATGGCCCCTAGGTCAAGGGCAAGATGTGAGACTTACACATTCAAAGCAAGCACCAAGTATAGTACCTGTAACTTAGATGTGCACAAAAAATGTTAATTGCTGTTATTAATGTTAATAATAAAAATTTAAATAATAGCATTCTAACCCTTTTGCAGTGCTAGTTTCTTGACAGAGTGCCATTAAAGCACTACCTATTTAATGCAGTTTGCTCCTTTATTAATTAATAAAATTATATCTAAATTGAATTTTATTGTCTCACTTGCTGAGAACTGCTGGCACGATCACCTTGGGCTGCTAAGAGCACCCAGCCACCAAAAACCACTCAGAAGATATTCCTGTCATTTTACCTTGTACACAAGAAGTTGAACATTTTTTCTAAAGAAGACTTTGGCTGTGACAATGAGGCTTCATGACACTGAAAGGAAAAAAATAGCTGCAGAACAGTAGACAGAAACACACCTTGGATTTGAAGGCTGCTGCTCAAAAGGTGACTTTCTGTCTGGGATGTCTCCCCTCCAGCTTGGGGACAGAGGGTGCAACTGTTACAGCAGAACTCTACTTTTGCCTCAGTCTTTGAGGATGGCTAGATGCCTACATGGATTTATAAGGCAGCCAGGGGCTGTGGGAATCATCTAGGATGAAGCCACAGAGCCTTGCGCATCTCTAATGCGCAAGCAGCTCATCTTCTTGGTCTTGGGGACATAGTTAGGTCAGCTACGGACTCACCAATGCCTGATCTACACAACCCAGTCCTCTACCAGCCAGGGGAGGGAGAGGGGTGCTTTTCTTCTGAAGGCACATTATTTATTAAAAACTCATCCAAACTTCAGCGTGAGGGGCAACAAAGGGTGAATATGATCTCCCATTGCAGCATGTCCTATTTTTAACGCATTTACCACCAGTTTAAACCACCAGTGGTGTAATACTAGGGGTACAACTGAGTCTAATAGCTTTTATCCATCATTTTAATAATAAAAAAACAGCCGGGCATGGCGGTGCATGCCTGTAATCCCAGCACTCAGGAGGCTGAGGCAGGAGGATTGTTGTGAGTTCAAGACCAGCCTGAGCTACAAAATGAGCTTAAGGCCAGCCTGAACTGCATAGTGAGACCCTGTCTCAAAAAGACAAAAATAAAATAAAATAAAACTAAAAAAAATTAAAAACCACCTAATCGTCATGCATATACAAATGGTGGTTTAAGCCACCAGCGATGAACAATATGAATTATAGCCCTGCCACAAACATATTAATGGCTGATCATCCAAAGCCTCTTATAGCATCTTATCTTGAAAGGCATGTATGAGAAGTGCACCCCAATTTTTTTTCTGGGCCCCAAATGCTTCCACAAAGGACCTGGAGTTGAGGTTCCACATTTGGTGTCATGGCCTCCAGGCAGCCCAAGTCCAAGGTTACTGCACAGCACCGCAGGACACAGCTTAGGTCCATGTGAGGCAGTCCTGGTGCACACTCTGCACACACTCTGCACACACTCTGCACACATGCTCTGTACGCATACCAAGGATGCCAGGACCCAGGCTTCAGCCCTGCCTGGATGCCACTCCATACTCCAGTCTATAGTTAGAAGTCAGAGAATCCATGTAAACAGATTAAACACCATGGCAACCAAATTCCAACCCAACACCAACTATTGGAGAGGAAAAGTCTTACCTGGAGATTAGCATCAGGGGTGAGGTAGAATGGGGAAGGGAGAAGACAAAAAGCTTCTTAAGACTAGAAGACATCAAAGCTCTCCTCCCACTAGAATGGGAAAGGGAAAGTCCTACTCCATCAGTCACCCTCTGCCATGTTGGAAAGTGGGGGTGAACAGCATCCTACAGAGACTTAATGGGGCGCTGCTCTCACAGGCGGAGCACATTGGGGTGCATCTATAGCACCGATGTTTAATCACATTTGAGATGCTTCCCCTTGCTCCTCTATCCTTCCTCTGCTACAGCACCCTGGGATTCCCCCTGTGGTTTTCTGGGCTTGTTTGCTTCATCTCCAAGGGAACTCAGAGTAACATTTTGGCCTCATGGTGTTGTCATCCAAACACTTCTATTTTGGCTGGGGTGTGGCTCAGCACTTGCTGGCATACCCAAGACCCTGGGTGCCATCCCAGCACCTCAAATCAAAATATGGTACAAACCATGCATATAAACTTGAACCAGACAGCAGAAGGGTAGACCTGACCTACTGTCTTCATAAGCTCCCTGCTTTTCTTCCCTCCCCACCACACTTCACTTGACACGCAGGGGGAACTTTGAAAGATGTAATGAGAATAAGAGAAAGAACATTTCTGCAAAGAGATGAGAAGCAATGAGAAGCAAACACAGGACACTACAGCCTGGTGTCCTGTGTATGGCCTTGGAGCTGGAGGACACACATTCGGTTGAAGGGTACTTCTGCAACCATGTCCCCTGCTAGATATACAACACACAGCACTGCTGTATGACATCGAGACTGTGTGAGGACTCAAGCGTGTGAGGCTGTGAACCTGGTGGGAGTCCACAGCTCTCTTCCCCAGTGCAGATCAGCCCCACAAAGGAGGAAACCTGTGAAGCTTTGAGCCTTCCCTGGACTCGCTGACTGAATGTGCACACGCAGCACCTGGTAGCCGCATGAAAATCATTCTCACCTGAGGTTACAGTGATCACCACGCTCACTAAGAACACTGGGGATCGGAGAGTGTAAGTGTTTCTCAAACTGAAAAGCTAGGAGTTGGAGGTGCATGCAGCCAGGATTTCTGGTTCCAGCAGTCCCCTCTTTCAGTGTCCCTATTTCTTGTCCCCTCACTTCAATAACATACACAGAGTGCCCTCCACATGCCAGGCCTGGCTGAGGAACTGAGAAGCAACATTGAGCAACACAGCTGTCATGAGTCCTCTCTTATGGGCCTTGCAGGCCAGGGGAGGGAGAGTGACTGGGGTAAACGCAGGGTTGACAACCAGGAAGAGAAGAACATGAAAGAGTAAACAGGATCTGGAAGACACAGTGGATTCTGTGAAAGGAAAGAAACTGTTTCAAAGGAAGGAACAATGGGTATGAGGGAAAGGAGAAAAGAAAGAAAGAAGGAAGGGAAAAAGAAATCTGTATGTATAGCTATGCAGGGTAGCTTGGATAATTGTACTGGTGATTTCTGCTTGTCTGTTGAAAAAAAACTTTTCCTTCTCCTTCTTAATTTTTTATAACTTTTCTTGACCAGTTTTTCATGCTTATATCTGTCATCTTTTTTTCCAGAACCAGGAATTGAACTCAGGCCCTTGCACTTGCCAGGGAAGTGCTTATTCCACTGAGCCATCTCCCCAGCCCAAATATCTGTTAATCTTAACAACTAATTTGAAGACAACAATATAACAAACAGTGTTGAATTCCTATCATTTTGTTTAGTGAAATTCTGTATCATGCCTAATGGTTTTTCTTTCTTTCCTTTTTTGGTACATTTTTGTATTCTCTTTAAAACTTTTTTAAAAATTAAAGAAAAGAAGACTGGAGAAGTAGTTTGCTATGAGGAGGGAGAAAATGTGTGTGTGGGGGGTACCAAATGAATTCTGAAGTGCCAGACAAAACAGGGTATGGCATGTAGGAGGGGTTGCGGGGTCAGGCGTGACAGGGAAGTGGTGACACAAGGAGAGTGACACTAACCACAGAGCAGATTTCCCAAGTCAGACACTATGGCACTCTGGAATTTTCTTTGTAGTATAGGGTTACCCTGTGTGCTACCAGAGGTTTATTGGTGTTCTTGGTCTCTATCCACTAGATGCCTGTAGTCCCAGCTGTCCCCTGTGTAGCAACTACAAGTGTCCCCAGACATGGCCAAGAGCCCACCCCATTCCTTCTTGGGTACAGAGTCTTTCCCATTATATGAGTTCAGGGCCCCATGGCCACTGGGTCATGATGTACAGATCAGCCTCTTCAACAGGCCACTTCCACTTGTTAAGAGAGTTGCTTGGAAAAAATAAAGTGCTGGATCTTCTAAAAGCATCCATGTATCCCCAGAACCTGAGAGGAGGCAGACCAAGGGGCACCTGCAAGAAGGAGTCCAGCAGCCACACGCCCACTCCCAGCAGCTCCTGCAAGGTCTGGCACACAGGCCCAGGTGCTGGCCTGGAGAATGAAGGCAGAGGAGCCGTTGCAGTCCCCACTGGTCTGTTGCTCCCCAGTGCCTGCATGCTGGAAGCCAGGTTCAAGTTCTGCAGGAAAACCACAGCTGACTCACTGGGCCCTCAGCGGCTGCACCCACAGGAACTTCTTCCCCTCCCCCGGCACACACCTGCACTGTAGTAAATACAACAGCTCTTACAACAGGAAGTGAGAACAGTCATGTGTGTTAAGGGCACAGGAAAGGCAAGGGATGTGGAGCCCTTGTTAGTCAACAAGCAAAGAAACTGAACCTTAATGCAGTGTCTCGCCTCTGCTACGAGGTAGTGGCTGATGTCACATCAAAAAAGCAGCAGGGAATTGCCTGAGTGTCACTTTGGACTTTTCACATGTGCCAGAACTGTGCTTAACAGTTTAAGCAAGACTCCATGGATAGCCTGTAACTCTGAAGCAGTTCCTAATCCTAGAGAAGCAACAGGGAGAGAGAGGAAGAGAGGAAGGGAGGAAGCAAGGAAGGGAGGGAGGGAGGAAGAAGGGCTGTCTGGGGGTCCCAGAGGCATGACTTTCACACACTAATAGTCACGTCCATGAGAAAAGGAGGCACTACTATGAAAGACCTTCCCGCACTTCTCTTAATTTATCCTTACCAAGGCCTTGGGTAACACTGCCCTATTTCACATGCCCGGAAACTGAAGTCTGACGCTTAGGAAATGTGACCTCTTATCACCTGGCTAATAGTCCCCTATACCACAATCCCCTTACATCCCGGATCCAGCCACACCAGCCTACTGAGCTCAAGCCCAGGACACTAACACAAGCTGTTTCTCACTCCTGGCTAACTCCACTTTGCCCTCACGACCCAGGCTATTCATCTGCCAGAAACCTTCCCCAGACCTTTTACAGGTCAGACCATGCTGGGCCCAGGGGTCCTTTTACATGAGCACTGGTTGAAGATGGCAATTTAACCAAGTAGCTATTGTAAGCTGGCCCACCCACTAGCCATATGTGACAGATACAAAGTGGCTTCGAATTCTTTTGCATCCACCCCTCATGGATAGGCATGACCTTGTCCTCTCTCTTGAAACCAGGCTTGACCAACAGAATATGGCAGAAGTGACCAGGGAGTTCCAGGCCTGGGTTATAAAATGCCTTTCCAGTGTCTGTGGGGCCCTTAGAATATTTACCCTTGGGGCCTCTGCCAGAATCTACATTCCATGCCTTGGAAGCTCACATGGGAGAGGCCACATGGAATCAAGCAATAGTTGCAACTGGGCTCCCAGAAAATAGTCAGGCTTAAAGATACTCCTGGCATTCACCCATCAGGCCTTCCAACGACGAGTCCAGCCCTTATGTGACAGCCATGAGCAAAAGCCAGGAAAAAACTTCTCAGCCAAGGCCAGGCAGCATGTAAAACTTCGAACGGTAATAACCATGAATGCTGGGGTCCTTTGTTACACTGCAGCAGTGGACAGTCAGCTCTCTGGAGGATCCAGGGTTCTGCGCATGCGGGCAGTGCTCAGCTTGGACACACACCTTTGGCAGCAGCTGGGACAAGGGGCTTAAGAGGCGATGAGGTGTGATCACAGGAAAAGTCTGATATGAGAACTAAAAAGGGCAGAGGTTGGATTTGAACAAGGTTACGTATAACTCCAGGTTCCAGCCATTTTCCTTTCAAACCACTAAACTTAAAAGTGTAACTATCACTTTATATCCAGCCCATATTTGCTCTAGGTTTGAAAGGAAAAGTGGAATGCTAGAACGGAGGAGCCTCCTCACAACAAAGTGGTAGCTGCTTATGCTGAAAAAAAGAACACTGAGTTAAAGAGCATGTGGCAGCTAGGTGTACTGCTGCATGCCAGTAGAACCAGCACCCTGGGAGTCTGAGGCAAAAGGATCGCAAGTTTGAGCCCAGCCTGGCCTCTTAGTAACTTAGAGACTGTTTCAAAATAAAAAATATAAAAGAGGCCAAGGATGTGGCTCAGAAGAGAGTCCTGGGGGCAGTCCCCAGCACTAAAAACAAAAAAAGATGGTTTGCTCTTGTGTGGTTACACCCTCAGAAGACTGCTGACAAGTAGTCCATTAGAGCAAGAAAAGTCCACTCACTTCCATGAGCCCCATGGGCTCAGCCTGTGGGTGAAGTTTACTCAAAGCAAGGAAACGTTGCCTAAGGGCATCCTCTTGTCTTTGTAGGATGGAGCCTTTAATTTTAGAAAGTCCTATGTAGGTTAGCCCAAACTGACAAGATAACTAATAAAGAAACCAAGCGTGGGTACCAGTGAGCTTTCCATGCCACAGCAAGGACCAGCCTGCAAGCCGGGCATTCTTGCACCCAGAGCACTCCAAGGGCACTGGGTCTCCCCCTCTGTGATAATTAATACACAACATCTCTTTCTATTTTTCTTTGCAAATTTTAGCACCATCTTTAAAAAAATGCTTTGGTTTTTATGCTAGCTAGCAGTGCGCGTGTTCCATTCGATGTACATGCTTGCTATTTGTTGCTCTCCATTTTTTAAAGGGAGCCGAGTGTCCAATAATAACTCAAGGGCTTGGCCCCAAAGCAAATGTCAACCAAAGCCATCAGTTTGCTATCTGAGGTTGCCTCCTCTCCAACAATCAACTCTTTCTTTACGGACTCAGTGACACACACTTCAGGTCTAATGGGAGGGTGGGAGATGAGTGGGCCTCAGCCAGAGCCCCTGGTCTTGGCGTCCACACTAAATAAAAGATGGTGGCTTTGTACCCTCTCCTCTTTTGTACACACACACACACATACACACCCTCCTGGCTCCCACAACTGGCGCTCTGACGAGGGAATTTCCATTCTGCAAACTTATTATCATAACCTTTCAAATCAAAACTCAGCACTCCATGGGAAATTAAGGATTAGGCATATATTTTGGTTTTTGGAGCATGCGCACATGCTTCTTATCTCTTTTTTTATGAGTGTACTGACCCATGTTCTGTGGTTAGATCAAAATACCCATGGCCAGGTCACTTTATGAAGGTTTATTTAGCTCCTAGTTCTAAAGATTCATGCTTTCTGTATCAGTCTGTTCTTTATAATAGCATACTATATAAAGTATATATAGTATACGCACACTGCTAGTAAAATAAAAACTGGAGTAATTACCAAGCAAAAAAATAGCAGCTTTTCTGGGGAAAAACTCTTTTCCAAGGAAATCAACCCCAGTGACCCCCGCCCCCCACCCCGCCAACTGTGCTCCTGGTCTTAAAGGTTTACTAGCCCCCAGGGTCATAATATTGAGCACCAAGCTCCCCATGATGAACCTGGGAGTCACATTCACACTGTGTACTGACTGCAGCAAGAAGCCTGAAGTCCAGGGTAACAAGAGCACCATGGGGCTCCTGGAAACCTTCTGCCAATTAGAGCAAGGCAGGCTGGGTTTTCCCAAGGAGACTCCCACTGCATTTCTAGTCCCATAATGCTCTTCTGCAAGATGCTCTTGGCACCTCCACCCTAGCAGGAGAAGGAGCTGATTTTTCCAGCTCCCACACAGTGACTGGACTCTGGAATAGCTTTGAGCAAATACCACAGGAAGGAAGTTGTGTTCAGTGCTCAGAGCGACCTGAGTTTCTAAAACTTCCCCCCTTACAACCCGTTGGAGGCCAGTGGTCACAAAGGAAATGTCAAGCTGTGAGGCAATCAAGGAGTAGAAAGGGGCTCTGGAATGCATCGTGTTCTATGGGAGTCGGTGAGGCGCAAGGGCCTGGACACATGGATGGAGAGGCCCTGTCAGACATGGCTCTGCTTTGGTCCTCAGCACTTGAGCTAAGTGATTCGCCATTTGTCATACTTATACACCGCTAGGCTTTCAGGTGGTCTATTATACAATAATACATAACTGGTGCATATGTGCAGTATTTTAAATCGTATTTTGAGGTCTGTGATGATTAGGATCCAAATTGTCCCCAAAGGCTCAGTCTGCTGAAGGTTTGGATCCTGAAGCGCTTTGGGGCAGTGACTGGCCCACCAGGATGCTAACATCACTAAAGGATGAGTCGAGTTCAATGGGCTTTGAGGAGATGCGGAAGGGAGCAGATCAGGTGTCCAGGACCATGGGGCCTGCGTCTTGGCTCCAGGCCCTGTCTCTCTGACTCCTTCCCTCAGGGTAGAGCTGGGAGGAGCTTCCTGCTAACGTGAAGCAAGAGGCTTCTGCCCACCATATCACCTGCCACTGATGTTCTTCTTACCACACACCTAGAGCAATGGAGCTGGCTGAGCACTAACTAAAATCTCTGAGCTTATGAGCCGAGATAACCTTCCTCCTTTCAGCTGTGACTCTCCGGCAGCTCAGCATAGCAACAGAACATTGTCACGGGGCCGCTGTTCCCAAGCTGCCCAGCCTGCGCAATGCCAAGCACCAGGCGGAGTCTGACTCCAGGCCACGTTCTGCTCACCGGCTCCCATCGGGACTGGACTTGCTTGGCAGGACACACCAAGAGGTCTTTACTCCACTCCTTGAGCACCCCAGACAAACACTGACACAGGCCAGATCTGCGAGCTTCACTCTTGGTGACTTACAGAGTTTGGTGGAAAACGGGATTTCATCCCTGGTGACCTTGCTGAACTTGGCAGCTTTATCTGATCCTTTCTTCTGTTGTACCCTGTTGCAATCTGCACATCAGGGCTGCTGCTCTTCCTGCCCAGAGGTCTGCTTATCTCTGCAGGCCTTGGCAGGGAACCTACTGCCAGAGGTGCCTGCCCTGAGCCCAAGTCCTGCTTAGCACTGGGCCGTCACCACTGAACCAGTCAGCTGGGTCACCTCCCTGTCACCTCCCGATGAAGCCTGGCAGCTGTGCTCATTCAGAATCCATTATGATGGATTTTTCTTCCAAGGTACTTCCATGAGGGGTGAATATCAGTAAGTCTCTAATAGGACAGAATCCGCCACCTTAGAGCTGGACAGCGGCTCTGTGAGAATAGTCCTGTGTGCTGTCCTCTGCCCCAACTCTACCTGGACTATTCCTGATATTTTATAGGGTGACAAAAGATTCACCAGACCATGTTGGAACATATCTCACAGGATATCCATGTCCTTTAACAAAATCCACAAAAATAGGGATGGCACTGGCTGAAGTTACTTCTGTCTCCTGAAAGAACAGAACAGGGAGTGGCTACAGCCTTTGCACCTGAACCTCTCCCAAAGAGCTTTGAGTCTGTCCAGGCAGACTGGACACCTGGACATCTTCCTCATCTTCCTCTGAAAAGTCAATATGCTCAGCTAAGGCTTTAAAGCCAGAAGAGAGCTGCAGTCATCTCCAGCCCCTGCTGCTTCCTAGCTCTGTGACTCTGAGCACAGAGCCTAACTCTTCGGGGTTTCTGCCTCCTTACCTACCAATGGGAGTAGGAACTTCTCCCAGAAAACTGCGAAGGACTAAATAAGACAAGGCCAAGGAGGCTGCACATCCTGAATGTCTTCTGAGGGCTCTTTAGGTGAGCTGTGGCATCTTACACATACAATCCCAGCACCCTGGAAGGCTGAGGCAGCGGCATCCAAAGTTCAAGCCCAACCTGGGCCATTTATCAACTTACCAAGACTCGACTTCAAAATTTTAAAAATAGCTGGAAATGTAACCTAATGGTATTGTACCTTCATGATCAACCCCCGGTACTGACAAAAAGGGTCAAAAGTTATAGATTTATGTTAAGGCACAGTAGAATAAAACAAGCTCTCTTAATGCCATGATTTTAGAGGTATTATAGTTTAGGTTCAGGCTAAATAAAAACTAAGACATAAAGAAAAATATTAAATAAGCATTGCTGGGAAATAGGTAAGCGGATGCTATAGAAACACGGTTCTGCCCCATGCCCTGACACCCACTACAAGGCATGGACTCCGCTATCACAGAGCGCACAGCAGGTTTTCCTTCTCCTGTGGCGTCAGCCTCTGTCCACCCCTGAGTACGACCCAGGCTGCTTGGAGTGTGGCCAAGGTCTGGGAGTCATAGGTGATCTCTGCAGTCCTCACGACCCCTTCCCTGGCTGGGGTGAGGAGGAGGAATGGCCTGCAGCGTTCCAGGTCATGATTTCCCCTTCAGCGCGGCTGGGAGCTGCTGCTTCTACATCTTCGCCTCCAGTGCTCCACGGTGCCCTTCCTGCCCCTTCTTTTCCCACAAGACCTAAATGTACCCTTCAGATTCAGACTCGGCCTGGAAGCCATGCCTCCCAGGAGCCTCCCACTCAGGTAATCAGGTTCAAGGAGGCACCCTAGTGCATGCCCGGATGCCACATGAAGCAAGGAAGAAGACAAGTCCCTGCCCTTGCGGGCTTTCTGTTCAAGACTGCAGTGTGTTTAGAAAACATGGGAAATGTTCATATTTTCAAAAATTTGTTATAGTAAATGACACTGCCATCCTTGTCCCCAAATGCTACCCCCCAACTTTGAAACACACCTATCCCACTGTCTTCCAGAACTGCTTCAAAAGACAGCAAGAACAATGGAGTAAGTGTGTTTGAAGTGAGGCAGAGTGTTTTGAGAAGCATTAATGGCAATGTGCCTCTTACTATAGCAGCTGTTACAAATAGAGGCATTAACATATATTTTGATTGCATGGCCTAGAAGGGGACAAAGTTTATATACAAATTATCATTGAAAATGGTAATAAATATTATGACAACAATCAAACAAAATAATAGCATAACACAAGGACTAACAAACATTAGCCTGGCCGGGGAGATGGCTCGGTGGAGTAAGTGCTTCCCCAGCAAGCTCACAGGGCCTGAGTTCAATCCCTGGTTCTGCAAAAAAAAAAAAAAAAAAAAAAAAAAAAAAAAAAAAAAAAAAAAAAAAAA
>PVKA01008441.1:0-50452 GCA_004027165.1 Ctenomys sociabilis
TTTTTTTTTTTTTTTTTTTTTTTTTTTTTTTTTTTTTTTTTTTTTTGTCTTTTTGAGACAGGGTCTCACTATGCAGTTCAGGCTGGCCTTAAGCTCACTTTGTAGCTTAGGCTGGTCTCGAACTCACAACAATCCTCCTGTCTCAGCCTCCCGAGTGCTGGGATTACAGGCATGCGCCACCACGCCCGGCCAAAAGACACTGTTAAGAAAAGCAAAAGGGTGATACTCTTGTACCACCAAGAGAACATTTTCAATGCTTAATCTATTAAAGGACATGTTGTGAATAAAGAATTCAGAACTTAATAGTAAAAATATTTGACAAATATTTGGACAAAATATTTGAATATATCAGGAGGATATATAAATGCCTAGAAGCACATGGAAAATTGCTCACCATTCATCATGAGGGCAGTGCAGTCACTGAGTCAGCAAGACTGCCAGCACCAAGTACTGGTCTCGGTGTGAGGATGCAGGGCTTGATGTGCTGCTGTGGGCGGGAATGCCAAAGGGTCTAGTCACTGGGAATAGCTTCGCTCAGTGCCACATAAAATTAAACATGCACTTAATGTGTGCAGTTGAGTAATCCCATTTCTTAAGTAAATGAAAGATCAGTGAAAAATGAAAAGATAAAAGTCTTGCACTTAAATACTGTTTTTTGTTGTTGGAAACATATTCACTGCATGTAGTTCAGGCTACAATTGTCCTACCTCACCCTCCCAACTTCTAGGATTACTGGCATGTGCCACTGCACCCAGCTCAATTGCTGTTGAATATTCACAAAGAATCTCAAAACTAGATAAGTTGTGCTATATTCACAATATAGATCACTACTCAGCAATAAAAAGGACCAGGCAGGCTACCAAAACACATCATAGCATGAATGAGCCTCCATGTTGTAGTAGGAAACGTTCTACTAAAGGATGGCAGGCAGATGCACAGGAGCACAGACTGCGTGACACTTTCTGTGAAAGCTGTAATGATGGGAAGCAGATGGATGCTGTCTAGGAGTAGCAGTGGAATGGAGGGAGTTGACAGGGCCCAGGATAAATGTGTTAGAGTAATGGGAAGTGTTCTGTGGCGTTGTATTGTGGTGCGCTACTCTATCCTTTTGTGAAATTTGATCTAATTTTGCACAGAGAATGAGAGAATTTTACATGTAGCTTATATCTCAGTAAAGCCTATTGGTTAAAATCAAAATATCCTTTACAAAATAAGATGTGTATGAATGGCCGATGGTCACATAAAATGATGTTCGGTATTGCTAATCATTGTAGAAATAGTAAGTAAAGCTGGGCATAGTGGTGCACCTGAAATCCCAGCTCTCAGGAGGCTGAGGCAGGGGTATCACTGAGAGCCCAAGGCCAGTCTGAACAGCATAGGGAAATGCAAAACAAAAAAAGCAGAAAAGAAAGAGTAATTAAAATCACAATGAGCAACTACTGCAGCCTTACTAGAATGGCTGTATACCACACATTGGTGAGGATGAGGAGCAACTAGAACTCTCCTACTTTTCTGGGTGGAACATAAAATGGTACAGGTGCTGTGGAATCTAATTTGGCAGTTTCTTAGAAAGTTTTTAATGTGCTTAACATCTGACCAAACCATTCTGCTATATGTATTGCTGAGGATGTTTCTTCATACAACAGTCATTGAATTCACTACTCAGAATAGCCATTTTATTATATATAAATTATGATTCAACCACTTAGTTTTATAAATCAGAATTTTAAAACTCCAGTTGATCTAGAATAGCAGTCAATATGTGACAAAATAGGTATATGTCAATCGTTTCACACAACACTTCTGCTTAGGGGCTGGGGAGATGGCTCTGTGGAATAAGCACTTCCCTGGCAAGCACAAGGGCCTGAGTTCAATCCACCAAAAAAAAAAAAAAAGTAAATAAACACTTCTGCTTTTAGAAATTTTTATTCCTAAAGAGGTTAATAGTAAAAAATTGAAAATAACATAACCAACAGGGCTAGGGAGATAGCTCAGTGGTCTAAGTGCCTATCTGGAAAGTACAAGGACCCAGGTTTGATCCCCGGTACTGCATGTCATGCTGACTCTAGAATCCTGGGCGCACCATGCCGGATTGGTGGTGCACATGCTGGGGAGGCTGAGACAGGAGGATCACTACCTGTCCAAGCTGCATGGCGAGACCCTGTAGCAAATATATAAATGATTAAAATAACCATCAATGACATAGTAGCTAAACAACTTATAGTCTATGTATGCAGCACAATCCCACATAGCCTTTTAAGAATTATGTTGTATACACATGTTCTGTATCATCTAGTAATTCTCCTAGGTCTGTGTTGACTAAAAGTGGTTTGTGTGTGTTCACCAGAAGACGTAATACAAGAATATTACTGGCAATATTGTTACTCATAACAAAACACCAAAAATATCTAAATTACTTAATGATAAAGTGGATTCTTTATGGTCTGTGCACAAAATGGCGTATTTTAGAGTGTCGAGAATATAGAATCTGCAGTTGGCAATAACAAAAATCAGTCATACCTGTAAGTGAGAGCAGTGAAACACAACAGAGTGTGTATGCCAAGAAACTGTTTAGGTATAGCTTAAATAGACAACACTAGGGCCGGTGAGATACCTCAGCAAACTAAGAACCTGCTTAGGTAAGTACAGGGACCAAGGTTCAATCACAGCACAGCCTGCCCCCAGATGCACTGAGCCGGCCATGGAGACTGGATGTGATGGCAAATGCCTGTAATCCCAGTGCCAGGGAAACTGAGACAGGAGGATCCACTACCATTCCGAGCTGCATAGCAAGACCCTGTACCAAATACATTAAAATAAATAAATATATAAGAGAGATAACACTTAATCTAGTGTGACAAGTTTCCACAGAAGAGACAGTGCTGGGGGTGGGGCTGCACAGAGGGTGTCAGGAGCCCAGTACTGTTTAATTTCTTGAACTGGGGCCTGGTGACTCAGTTGTGAGAGTTCTTCGAGCTGTACAGCCACCGTTTGTGGGTTGGACTTGGTGGCCTATAATTCCAGCATTTGGGAGGCTGAGACAAGAAGATTGCCATGAATTAGGGACCAACCTGAGCTGCGTAGCAACTTCAGTGAGTTTAAGGCCAGTATGAATTACAGAATGAGACCCAGTCTAAAAAAATCTTTTGTGCACCTAGTTTTACAAAGGTTACATACACTTCAGTGAAAAATTATTAAATATAAATGCACTCCAAATTAAAAGCAAGCGAGAAATATCTGAAGGTTTTATTGAAATACAAACTTATGAGGTAGATCTTGGGATATCTTTAATTTCATTATAGTTTTATGAATTTTTTGTTTTCACAGATAATTTAAATTTTCTTCATAACTAAATATCTTGCATACTCCGAAAAGATAATGCTAAATTATTTTGGAATGTGATAAGTGTGAGTTAATACTTTCAGTTTTTTAGTATATTACTATTCTTTGGTTGTTTTTAATTTTAAGTAAGTTATATATTCTCATCCAGAATTTTTAAAAAGTGTATGTGGAATAGGTTACAACTCAGAGTGCTTGCCTATGAGGCCCTGGTTTCCAGCCCTAGCACCATTCTTTTTTTTTTTTTTTTTTTTTTTGGCAGAACCAGGGATTGAACTCAGACCCTTGCACTTGCCAGGGAAGCTTTTATTCCACTGAGTCATCTCCCCAGCCCTAGCACCATTCTTTAAACAAGAAATATACAGTAAAAGTTATTTCTCTTGTCCCTATCCCTCAGGCTTGGAAAATTACATGTTCTTAGAGTTAGGAGTTCTACTAAGTATAACCTTTTAATGTTAGGTATGTAAAACTTTAAGAATTATTTTTTAAATGAAATTGTCTCACGTCCCATAATCCACTTTAAACTCTTTGAGCTTATTTTAAATGGCCATTAGGCTCTTTGTTCACAGAGTAAGAAGGCTACAATATCCAGAATAAATCCTGTAAGTGCACTCTTATCTGTGCACTGTATTAATTTAGTTAGGAGCTATGATGTATTTCCTCACCCTTCCTGTCTTTGCTAGTCAATGATGAATCTGGTCGAGAGCCTGAAGTCAGTGCCAGGGAGCACATGGGTTCCAGCAGCTCCCTCCAGGCCCGGGAGGAGAAGCAAGAGCCTGTTGTGGTAAGGCCCTACCCACAGGTGCAGATGTTGTCTACTCATCATGCTGTCGCATCGGCCACACCTGTCGCAGTGACAGCCCCACCAGCACACCTGACGCCAGCAGTGCCACTCTCATTTTCGGAGGGACTTATGAAGGTAACAGAGAAGTTTTAGATTTTACAGTGAACCCTAGCAAGGACAGATACATTTTACGAATTCATAGGCTGTATCTTAGCCTCGTACTTCATATTTTCTTTTTGGTCTGTCAGTTTAGTTCTTTTTTAACTCAGAGCTTTGCTCTTCCACAGTACTTAGACTTGTACTGATGGTGAGTTAACATCATAGAATCTTTTCTGTTAGTCATTTTAACATTGATGTTACTCAGAGTATGGGCATGCTAACTTGGAATAACACTTCTTGTTTTAGTAGCTGAAGTGTGGGGGTATCTGGACATGTCTCCTGTGTATTATCCTTGGGTTATTTTTCAGTTACTGGGAGTTTTATTTACTTCTGCACATACTTGGGAAGAAGCATTGTGTAGAAGAAAGCATGGGCTTTCAGCCATCCAGTTCTGGGCTTTAGTCCCAGTTCTATTTCTATCTGTCTCCGTGGCTCTAAGAAGTCATTTAGCCTTGGTTCGTACATTTCCTCCTCTGTAAACTGAAAATTTTAGTGCTTCAGTGGAAAAACTATGATGCTGACAGATGTATCGTACTTTGTGTACTTTTTAACTCTAAAACAAAAATGGGCTATTAGAATAAGCTATCAATATGTGTTGTGTGGTTTTCTCTTCACAGCCGCCCCCGAAGCCCACTATGCCTAGCCGTCCCATTGCTCCTGCTCCACCTTCCACCTTGTCACTTCCACCCAAGGTTCCAGGGCAGGTTACTGTTACTATGGAGAGTAGTATCCCTCAAGCTTCAGCCATTCCTGTGGCAACGATCAGTGGACAACAGGTGTTTTTCTTAATTTGATATTTTGAATGCATACATGGAGCAATGTCCTAAATTAAAAATTATATATGTGTGGATATCTGCAAGGACAGTATAGTAAGTTTGAAAAAGATACTTTAGAGAAACAGCTGTATATGCATCTGCTGTGTGCTGGGCATTCCCCTGGTGTGGGTACAAATTGAGTTATATTAGTCTGTGTCTGTGAGGAGTCAGAGTCCATCTTGTCCTTGGTTGGACGGAAACAACTCTAAGGGGGTGGGGATGGCCTCACAGCATTAGCATTTGGCAATGCTCCTCTGTATTTTCTTGAAGGACTGCAGATACATGCTTCTTGGGATGCAGGTGGTTGGTTCCCTAAAATACCCCTGTAGTTGTAAATTTATTTTCTTTTTGAGACAGGGTCTCACTGCAATTCAGGCTGGCATTAAGCGTTGTAGGCCAGGCTGATCTTAAATTCACAGTGATCCTCCTGCCTCAGCTTTCTGAGTGCTGGGGTTATAGGCATGCACCACCATGCCCGGCTAAATATTTATTTTGAAGTCTCTTGTTTCTTTTTTTAACTTTATAATTCTGTTTGTTCAAGTGTATTTATCTTTTAAATGCTGTAAACTACATATGAAAAAAATATAAATTTCAACTGTTATAATCAAGAAAAATCAGTGTCCTTGGACTGAGGACAGTCTAAGTGCCTGCCTGGGAAGTGCATGGACCCAGGTTTGGTCCCTGCTACTGCATGCCATGCCAGCCCTGGAACCCCATGCCATGCCAGTCACCAAAACCAGGCTTGGTGTTGCACATCTGTGATCCTAGCACTGGGGCAGCTAAGATAGGAGGATCACTACAAGTTTGAGCTATGTAATGAGACCCTATACCAAATAAATAAAAGATTAAGAAAAATAAAAATCAATGTCCTAAAAACCCCAGGTTGTGTTCCTTATGTCATATCACTGAGTACTCCTGGAAATCCAGGACTACTCACCTGAGAAGCTGTGATAATAGAGGGCTGGGACATTCAACGAGTAAGCTGAAGAACCAACTCATAAGGGTGTACTTGTTGACATTCACAGTTCTTCAACAGCATAAAAAATAATGCATGCACAGATGTATGAAGGAAGTAGGGAAAAACAGCTAGGAAAGAGAAAAGGAGTGTGAAGGGCTGATATTGGAGATGAAAGCTTCTAAAAAAATAAAGTAGAGTCAAATATATAATCTTCCTGGGATCTAGCATTTAGCTAGGCCTGAATATTTCAAGGCTCCTTACACTTACTTGTGACATACCTGAAGTGTGTAAAACAGCCAAAGCTAAATGTCCTTATCTGTTTTCCTTGGGAGATCCCACTAAAAGGAGATGTAAACATGACTTTGTATCCTGTCTTCCAGGGACATCCCAGTAACTTGCATCATATCATGACCACAAATGTACAGATGTCCATTATCCGCAGCAATGCTCCTGGACCCCCTCTTCACATTGGAGCTTCTCATTTACCTCGAGGTAAAGATGCCATGCTTTGCTGGGTATGGCAGCACAGGTGTGCACACCTGTAATCCCAGCACCTGGGGATTGCCACAAGTTCTAAGCCAGCCTCGGCTCCATAGAAAAACTTTGAAAAAACAAAAAGAAAAAATTCATGTTTTATTCATATTCTACAGTGGCACATACATGCTTGATAAAAGATGTAGGGGACAAGGAGATGGCTCAGTGCAATCAGCCCTTGCTTGATAAAAGATGTAACATAGAGTATATTGAAGGTCAGCTTATTAAAGTTGCAAGACAGTAGAAGTAAATGCAATACATATTTTTAGCATGATCAAATTGTGCTTCTCAGATTGCATTAACAGGCATGTGAAAACTTAAAGTCATTCAAATTCTTAGTGTGTTCTAAAAAAAACTTCTTCAGAGGAACTCCTCAAGGCTATCATAGTCTAAACATGGTCTTTGGTTTTAATAAATAAGTCAGAAATACTAATTGTGTATCTCTCTTTTTCAGCAGTGCTGGAAATTGTACCCAGGGCCTTGCATGTAGTCAGCCAGTGCTCTACCTGATTTATACCCCAGCCTAGTACTGAACATTTTTTAGATTTACTGATAATACTCAATTTTTTTAAATACACATAACAATGAAGTTATTTATATATCAATAACTTTTAATTGAGTTCTTACAAATTGTAATAAATTGAGTTTTAACAAAAAATTACTATGTTCTACTGAAGAGTGTGAAACAGTTGACTGTGGGCAAAATCAATTTAGCAAAGACAAAATCAGATTCATGCAGTTATAGCCTAACTCCATGGTGCCCAACTTGTGGTTCACAAGCCTTCAGGGAGTCTGTGGCATTGGCCATTTTTGTTGAAGATGCTAAGAGACCCCTTTCTTTTTCACAGTGTTGACATCTGCTGTAGTGCAGTAAAGCGAGTGGCAGGTGAGGCAAAGTGTCACTGCTGGTGTTTAAAGTGCTGGAACCTTGGCATCCTGGCAGCAGCACCACACTGCTCTTTGTTGTGCTTGTTACTTGCAGTAAAAAATAAAGAAGTAAAGCAAAGCAATAGCTAGTTTAATTTAAGAATGTCCTTGAAGAAACAGTATGAAACATTAATCTTAATAAATTCCTAGTCTTCAGAATACATGTTCTTAATTTTTTTTTTCTTTTCCTGAACTCCTGAAGCCAAGTGAGATCACACTGTCTCAGCTTCCTGAATAGATACACCACCATGCCCAGCCTTTTCTTACTTTCCTTTGTGAAATAGTGGAAGTATAAGTAGTGTACTTTAGCAGAATGCCAACACGCTAGTTGAGTTTTAGAGATCATTATTTCCCTGGGGAATATAAGTGCATCTATTTAAAGTATGAGTATGTAAGCCATGCTAACAAAACCAATTTTTTTTCAGGTGCAGCTGCTGCTGCTGTGATGTCCAGTTCTAAAGTAACCACAGTCCTGAGGCCGACCTCACAGTTGCCAAATGCTGCCACAGCACAACCAGCAGTACAGCACATCATTCACCAACCAATCCAGGCATGTCAGGCTGTGGGTACTCAGCGAGTGTTGTGTCCCTGGTGGCGGTCATCATTCTCTAGGGCAGACCTCAGTGACTTGACTTGAGAAAATTTGCAAAAATATATAGTGGGCCCTGGGCTATAGAAATGTAGATGATAGGAAATAAGGTAAGGGTTTTTGTTAAGATGGGAATGGTAATGAGGAATCAGAAAGTATAGAGGAAATGAAGAGGGAAATAATAACTATAAAGTAAATGAATAGTGTTTATAGATAGTATATGGTGAAGTTTGGTTAGAATTGGGAGGGAGCCAGTTGTGGTGGTGCACACATATAATCCCAGCACTAGGGAGGAGGCAAATTTTAATTTGGAAAGGGGTGCATGAACTCCTAAAAATTTTATGCATGTTCTTATGTAGATGCACATGCTTTTCCAGGAGGATAGTGTGTACCTTTTACCTTTTTTTTCCACCAATGAAATCTGTGACCTCAGTATTGCTAAGGCACTCACTGTAGGAGATACTATATCTGTCAGTTCAGGACACTAACATATGAAATATAAGTTTGATTTTCTAGACAGTAGAAAGCAACCATAATTTTTTAAAACTAGTGATGTATGGTTTTTTAAAGCCCTGAAAGATTAATCAAGCTGAATTACACAAGAAAGTGAAAATCTAAATACCTTTGCAGATCAGTGATATAACATCAAATAGTGGTGTTTAAGATACTAAAGAGGAGCCTGGCGTGGTGGCGCAGGCCTGTAATCCCAGCACTCAGGAGGCTGAGTCAGGAGGATTGTTGTGAGTTCAAGACCAGCTGAGCTACAAAGTGAGTTTAAGGCCAACCTGAACTGCATAGTGAGACCCTGTCTCAAAAAGATAAATAAATAAATAAATTAATTAATTAATTAATAAAATTTAAAAAGATACTAAAGAGGGCCAGGGAGATGGCTCAGTAGAATAAGCACTTCCCTGGCAAGCACAAGGGCCTGTGTTCAATCCCTGGTTCCGTGAAAAAAAAAAAAAAAAAGATACTAAGGAAAAGTCCTGATCAGCTTTCAGATTAAAACGAAAAGTCCTGGGTGACCAACAAAACATAGTTGGTGGGCAGTTAGACCTCCAGGAATCCATACAGAATATTTGCTTAATTGGATAAGGGTGAGAGCCAATATGCAGAGCTAATTGTTGAGCAGGAAGAGCAGTAGCACCAGTGCGAGACAAGTGGCTGCACAATAGAAGTAGTAGGAGGTCCCAGATGAAAGAGAAGCATAGACAGTATTTACTGTGTACTACCTTGTATATACCAAGGCCAAAAAAGAGGGTCAAATCAAGATCTTTCAATTAAGAGTGGACAAGCAAGGGAAGCCCTGTCTGGAGCCTGTTTGTCAGACACACAAAGATGTAGTGTTAAGGAATAGGGTTATACATCCATGAGAAAAGATGGAAAAAGCATTTGAGCAAACCCCTGTACTTTTTTTCCTTTGCACATTGTTTCAGTTACTTTTCACTCATTGCTGGGAAAAAATACTGAGACCCAAAATTAAAGAAGGAAAGGTATTTAGCTCACAGTTCGTGAAGGTTTTGTCCATACTTGGCTGGCTCCAAGGCAAACAGCAGCGGTTCATGGCAGCAGGAAACAATGAAGAGCTGAGGAGGAGCAGCTGTGGTGTCTTTCAAGCCTCTCTCTCCCTTGTATGTGGACTGCAAAGACTAGTGCTCCCCCAAGGAAGTGGCAGGGGCTGTAAAGATCAAGATCCTCCGACGAAGTGGCACACAGAACCCTTCCTCAACCTCTTCATATAACCTTTGTATGCTGAGTCACTCTAGGGTGGGCCCTCACACCCCAGGGTGTGGAGACGCCAAGCTGATCAACCAGACTTCCAGACATCTCAAGTTGACACAATACATCAACCACCACAGGGCACTACAACTTAGGTCAGCACAGGGTACAGTTATCCTTTTGCATGCTAGATACTCAGAGCCAAAGTTCTACCCAGAAGCGAACAGCTCTACCCAAAGGCTATGAGAGCATAAAATATCTATACCAAGACTCATGGCAGACAAAGGGAACACCAGGTCTAAAGGGTCAAATTCAATTGGCAGTAAGAATGGGATTATTTGACCTCAGTCTTGTTTGTTTGGAAAGGAAAAGGGTCTCTAATACTGTACAGCCAAATTAGGGTTTTTGATAATTCCAACTCTCAGTCTTAAAAAAACATGTCTGAAGAAGTCTATAGTCAGAATGGTGAGACTTTATTTTCATTATGAGACAAACATACTCAGTTTGGAGGTCCAAGTTTCAAATTGTACTTTAGTGTTTTACTTACTATATTCTAGTTTTCCTTTTGTTTTATTGAACTTTCTGTCCTGTTGGTAGTCTCGTCCACCTGTGACCACCTCCAATACCATCTCTCCTGCTGTGGTAGCAACTGTCTCAGCCACCAGAGCTCAGTCTCCAGTCATCACTACGACAGCAGCACACGCTACTGATTCAGCACTAAGGTAAGTGTTGGGGTGTGGACATAGAGCCAGATTCTCTCCTCCCTTTATTACTCCTTGACGCATTATTAAGTGCTTTGTTTTCCGTACATGGAATAAAGCATTTAGCATGCAGAGAAATTCCTACCCTCAGATTTTATTTTTAAGAGCTGTACATGTAGTAAATACATAGTTTTTAGGGCTGGCAGATAGCTCAGCAGACTAAGCTCCTGCTTAGGCAGGCGCAAGGACCAGGGTTAAGTACCCAGTACCACATGCTGTGTTGGCCCCAGGCATGCTGAGCATGGGCATGGTGGCACATGCCTGTAATCCCAGCACTAGGGAAGCTGAAAAGAGGATCACTACAAGTCCCAGTTGTGTAGTGAGACCCTGTACCAAATACATAAATTTAAAAATGATTTTAAAAAAAGAGCCTTGGAGAGAAGTAAGGTAAGAAGATAGTACAGTTCAAAGATGCACAGAGCCACACGTAGACCATATCTGATTAATGCAGATTAATTGCACAGGCTTTTTATTAGCAATACTGCAATTCTGATTTTATCTTTGGAAAAGCGAGTGCCTGCTTCAGCCTCCCAAGTGCTAGGATTGCAGGTGTGTGCCACCACACCCACCTTAGCCTGGTTTGTTTGTTTGTTTGTTTTGCAGAACCGGGGATTGAACTCAGGCCCTTGCGCTTGCCAGGCAAATGCTTATTCCACTGAGCCATCTCCCCAGCCCCCTGGTTTATTTTTTTAACTCATAAAAAAGCCTTCATCTTTCTTAATTGCCCCAGTCATTATCTTTAATTTTAGCAACATCACCAGTATATATTTTGTAGTGACTTCCTTCACCCTGACATGTAGCTTGTTTTGAATGTGCTATGCTTTTAATATGAAGCATAAAACTATGAAAAGTTTCCTTGAATTCTAGTTTTTTGTATTTTATCCCATATTATTGAGAGATACTTAATTTTGATGTTAAATCTTTTTGCATGACTTCTTTATGTAATCCTTTTAACTCTGTTTTCTCTGGATTCTCTCCTTCCACTTGGCATTTCAGCACTCCTATTTTACTCTTCACATTGCTTTCATTCCTGAAATGGGTGATCGTGTTATTTTTCTTGGACCTATTCATTTATCTTATCCCTTCTTGCTTTGTCATTACTACCAGTACCTTTTCTGTGTATTTTGATATCCTAAAGACAGTGTATTTATCAGCCTGATGAGACTCTTTAAGTGTGTTTCCCTAGTTGCTTCATTCCTTTTTATTTGTACTTTCTGTAAATAGGTATTATGTTGGTCCCTTTATAAATTCTCATCTTTAATTGGACTGTGTAATCTGGGACTATGGGTATAATAGCCTAGGCTATGTACTGGATCAGAAGCCATAATGTCCCGTGTTTTGAGTATTCACAGACACTGCTGCTCTAAAGCTTATGTGGGTAGATCATTCAATGGCAAAGCCCCTCTCTTCCTGGGTCTCTCCCCACAATGCCCTCCACTATTCTGTATCTCTGCAGTTCCTGATTCAGTATATATCCTTAGCTTCAGAAGTGTGCTTTTCACTTTGGAAAGTTACACTTTGCTCAGTTTGACTCCTGAAATCATCTCTGGAAATTTCTCTGTCCATTGGCTCCTGTGGGGCTATTTAGTTACTGCTACCTTTGCCATTTCTGCTACTTCTTCTATGAGTTGATGTCTCAGTTACTCTTCTTTCTTTGCTGGGTCAAAATACCAAACACCCAAAATGAAGAGAGAAAAGGTTTACTTAGCTCACAGTTAGTGGTTCATACTCATCTGGCTCCAAGGCAGAGTAGCACATGGCAGAGAGCAACCCACGGTGGCAACAGAGAGCAAGAGTAAGAGCAGATGGGAGCAGTAGCAGCAGTGGCTACAGAGACCAGGTCTGTCTCCATTAAGTTGCATTCAGGCTATCCACCCAGGCTGGGTGTAGCACTCATACCCATAATCCCAGTGGATCATGAGTTAATCACAAACTCTAAAAGTTCACCCCATGACTTACATAAGGCTTTGGGGAGACACATAGACACAAAGTGTAGTAGTTGAGATTTCAGATGTCTTATTAGTTTTGCCCAAAAAGACTACAATTTTTAGTTTTCATTGCTACTGTTTTGTGGGAAGAAGGGCCAGGGAGATAGCTCAGTGAAATAAGCACTTCCTTGGTAAGCACAAGGGCCTGAGTTCAATCCCCAGCTCCGCCAAAAGAAAAAAAAGATGTTTTGTGGAAGGAGGTTAAAAATACCAAACTATTAGTCTCTGCCTGCAGCCCTGTCACACTTAATTTGAAGAAGTCAGGCAAGGACAGAATTGAACACCAGAATATAATAAGCATAAGACCAGTGATTGAAAATCAGCTTCTTATTTTCTGTAGATGTCAAATTATTAAATTTGTCTCTATCTATAGAGTTGCTTTTCAGGTTATTGAAACAAAGAGAGCCAGGCATGATAGTTTAAGCCTGAGGTCCCAGGACTCTGGAAGTCTGAGGTAGAAGGATTACATATTTGAGTCCAACCTAAATGACTCACCAAGTTAGTCAGACCTTGTCTTCACATAAAGAAGTAAAAAGGGGGATAGGGATTAGTTCATTGTGAAGGCCCTGTATTCAATCTGGGGCAAAGTCAGGAAGCAGATAGGGCAGAGAATATAGGATTAAGACAATAGATTTGAGAACTTTTTGTAGTGAAGCAACTTAATCTGTGGCCTTGTTTTCTGGTAAAAGAGGTTACTGCCATGGTGCTATGGATATTACAGAGTTCCTTTCTTTTTCTCCATTTGCCCAAATTTTGGCTGCCAGGAAAACCTACTTACTGATTTTCTAAGGGGCAGTGTTGGGATTAAACACAGGGCTTCATATAAATTGTATTTCAGGGCTAAATTGACCTGGCTGGCCTCAAGCTATTGTCCTCTTGCCCAGCCTCCCAAGTAGGTGGGAGTACAGACATGCTTCCCTGTGCCCAATGCCCAAGCCCTACTTCTTTTGTCATGGTATATATTTTATGCTGTGTCTTATTTTCCTTGCTTCTCTAATCTTGAAATCAACGACTTCTCCAAGACGTATTTTCTTCTAGTGGAGAAGAGTATTTCAAGCCCTTTATCTTGGTGCTAGGGTGCTTGTTGCTTCTAGGATAACATCCTTGCCATCCTAAAGAAGTCAGGCAAGGACAGAGCTGACCTTGTTTTCTGGTAGGAGAGGTTACTGCCATGGTGCTGTGAAAATTACAGTCCCATTGTTTTACTCTCATTTTCCCTAATTTTGATTGCTAAGAACCCCAACTTACTCTTTTTTTGTGATTTCCAAATTTAGTCTTACATTTTTTCTTGTATAAAATTTTATATTTGTGCTTTTCTTTTGCCATGTGTATTAGTTTTCCATTTCAAGGACAAAATATCTGACGTACACAACTTAAAAGAAAAAAATGTGTATTGGGTCGCAGTTTCAGAGGTTCCAGTTCATGATCAGCTAGCTCCAAGAAAAAAAACCATCACAACAAAGGGTGTGGCAGAGAAAAGCTTCAAAAGAGCCAGAGAGGAAGGGGCCTGGGGCCAGAAGTGGTCCCCTAAGTGATGGCCCCTTGGCCAATCCGAGTAAGCCAAGAAACACTGAAAATCTCATTTTCTTTTTTTTTTTTTTTTGGTAAGTATAGGATCTACAAGATCTATACTACAAGATCTACAGAGTCTCACTACATAGATCAGACTCATAGTGATTCTCCTGTTTTCAGCCTCCCAAGTGCTGGGATTACAGGCATGCACCTAGTCTCAATTGCTGTCTCAGTGCACCTCAGGGGCAGGGCAGCACAGCAGGCAGGGAATTGCACCCAGCCTCTGCGCTCTACCTAAGCAGACACTTTAGCTTGCTGAGTATCTGGCTGTCCCCTGACTGGTTTCATCTTATGCTGTACAAAAATTCCAGAGTAACAATGAAAAGTTCTCCTCAGTTGTAAATTAGCCCCTTCCTTCCTATAGATTGCTAGATGAACTGACCTCAGTTTCCTAAAGTAGATCCCACTAATCAGAGTGAGGATGTGTTCAAAGATCACTTTGAACACATCCTCACTCTGAAGGAAAAAAGTCATTCTTTCCCATCAAAGATATGTAATATTTTCATTTTTCTAACTCATATGTTTCTAAAACACAAAAACATTAAAAGTTATACAGTAAGGAGAATCATTCCTTTGTCCTACAGGTGTGTGTCCCGGGTTCTTTTCCCTTCATATGTAATGTAACCTACTACTGGCTTTTGGGTATTTTCTAGTTTATTATAATTTAATATATAGTTCAGGTTTGTGTAAAAATTTGTCATTTTCTCTGTTGATGGGTAGTTGGGGGATTTTGTTGTCTTGTTTTGAGTTTTTGAAAGGAGGTAGTCTTGAGATAGGCTTTTACTATGTAGTTTAGGCTGGTCTTGAACTCTGTGTGCTCAGATTGGCCTCAAATTAGCAGTGATCCTCCTGCCTTTGCCTTGCTAGTGAGAGGATTACAGGCATGCACTACCACACCTGGCTATAAATTTGCCTTTTAAAACATCAAAGCCACATTAAAAGATGGTCTTTCTGGGCTAAGGAGATGGCTCAGTGGAATAAGCGCTTTCCTGGCAAGTGCAAGGGCCTGAGTTCAATCCCCGGATCTGCAAAAAAAAACAAGAAGAAGGTCTCTGGCATCTCTTGCATTACTGTCTGCTCTTGGCAGGTCACCTGCTTATTCTAAGGATTATCCTCCTCATAGTTATTTTTTGCAAACTATGCGTACACTCAAACACATGACATTTCCTTGATACTGTTTTTTTCTTAAGGAAAATAATGGCATATATCTTGGTTTTTACCTTGGGTTCCTCTCCTAACAATAGACTCCAGATTAGACTCCATATTAGTGCATAGAGCTTTCTTCTGTTGCTTTGGCTACATTAAACCGCAGCCTATCAGGGTGTTCTGCTGGATCTTTTGGAATATGCTGTTACATGTTTGCAGTGGTGCACTCCATGCATTATTAAGCATTGAGGACATGTTCTGAGAAATGCTTATTGGTCTGTTCCATCTTTGTGCAAACATCCTACAGTATGCTTATAACAGTCTGATGACTACTTGGTACAACCAAGATACACAGTTTGTGCAGCATGAAATGATATCCTGTTTCACAGTGCACTTTTTTGTGAATCTGGGGATTGAATTGAGCCCTTGCACTTGCCAGGGAAGTGCTTATTCCACTGAGCCATCTCCCCAGCCCCACACAGTGTACTTCTTAATAGGAGGACATTCAAAAGAAATGCTGAAGTGAATAGTGTAGTAAATACATACCAATAACACTGGCTAATTATTATCAAATACTACATACAATACATAGTTATTGATTCAGTTATTCTTCTCTCATTACTGGGACAAAATACCTGACAACTAAAATGAAGGAAGGAAAGGTTTATCAGCTCAGTTGGAGGTTTCAGTCCATTCTTCGCTGGCTCCAAGGCAAAGTGGTACATGGCAGAGAATAACCATTCATGGGGGGGTAGCCAAGAACAAAAGCAAGGGCAGCAGCTAGCTAGCCACTTTCCCCTCCTTGCATTCTAATGCAGATTATCTGTCCCAGGGGAGTGTAACATTCACACCCATTATCCCAACATTGGATCATGAATTAATCACAAATTCTAGAAGCTGCCCCAATGACTGCGCGTGGTTTTGGGAGGACACCTAGATACAAAGCATAACAGTTGCATGTGGTGTACTGTTATAAAACTGATCATACTCAACACCCACATATTAGACAAGTGCTGTAATCTACTACTGACCCCTAGCCCCTTTCCTATTCTATTATCATGTGTTACCACTCTATAAAAGCATAAAGGTATATAGTGATTTATTTTCTTCTGTATTCTTCATTTCTCAAGTTCCTATTAATTTTCTCTTCCTTGGTTTTTTTTTTTCTAACTATAATTTCCATTTTATTTTCTCCCCAGAGGGCAGATTTCCTTCAATCCTTCAGACCTTTCTTCTGTCCCTCACCTCCACAGCCAGGCATGGTAACATATACCTATCGTCCCATCACTCCAGAGGCTGAGGCAGGAAGATTACAAGCTTGAGATTAGTCTGGGAGGTTAGGATGATCCTGTTTCAAGGGGACTAGGATGTAGTGTAATGCAAAAAAGTCTTAGATTTAATCCCCAGCACTCTCCCCCAAGACCTCACTTCTTTCCATGGTTCATGGTTGTGGAACAGCTCCAGAAGGTTGAAACTGTAGGGGGATCATCTTTTCAGCTTCAAAAGATTAGTTCCAATCCTGCTGTGAATGGCACAACTCGCACAATAATGTCGTTTCAGTACAGATTTAGGAACGTATGTGTTAGGAGCCAGGGAGATAGCTCAGCACCATAAGTGCCTGTCTGGCAAGTATGAGGTCCTAAGTTTGATTCCCAGTACACACAAAAAAAGAAAACATACGCATTAAAAACCCTCACTCCAGAAGTGTCCCTGGCAACTGTGGCTTTTGCTGTATGTCAGTTTACTGCCATGTGTGTTGGGCAAGTGCCCTACCCTGAACTACACCTTCCACCCTTAGTCAACTTATGCTTCCTATGGTTTTGTCCCCTGGCAACCATCTATGCATTTCTCCATGCAGAAAATAGGTGGGCCGTGCTCAGGCCTTGTTGACACAGTCTTTGTTCCTTTCTCTCTTGTTGGCAAAGACCCTAGAGAGCCCTTTGCCTTCCTAAGGGAACTTGTTCCTGGCTTTGGGGTATCCTTTCAGTGTTTCTTCATACAAATATAGTCAGATTCCAATGCAGTTTTTATTTGTATCATTTTTACCCAAAAAAGAATATTTAATTCACGAATCTCTTTACTTTGGGGTGCGTGCGTGCATGCGTGCGTGTGTATGTTTATAAAAAAACTTAGGGGCCCGTGAGATAGCTCAGCAGACTAAGTACCTGCTTAAGGATTTTATCCCTGGCACCACATGCTACACCAGCTCCACTCCTGGGTGCGCTGAGCCACTGGGTCCAGGCATGGTAGTGCGCGCCTGTAATCCCAGTGCTACAGAGGCTGAAAACAGAAGGATCACTATGAGTTTGAGCTGCATACTGAGACCTTGCACAAAATTAAAAAATAAACAAATAGTTAAGTTTTTCGTTTCAGGTCCTAGGGTCCATCATTTTTTTGGTAGAAGTGTAGGAACACGTTGTACAAATGGATGTGAGGTGGTCTCTATCAGATTTTTTTTTTTTTTTTGGTACTGAGGATTGATTTCAGGCAGGTGCTTGCCAGGAGCTATCTCCCTAGCCCTCTGTCTAATTTCATAACCAATAGCACAATGAGCAGTATCACACCTATCATTACACATGTGTACAAGTGTATCTGTAGGATAACTATAGAACTGATCAGAGAGCATATGCAGTTATAAGCATTGTTTCCTTAGGGTGTCACCACCTTCATACAATTAACATTTAATATGTCTCAGAAAAATTTGAATTGTATGTCTCTTTTTAGAAATGATAATGAGCTGGGCACTGTGGTATGTTCCTGCAGTTTTAGCAGGTAGTTTGGGAAGCTTAGGTGAGAGGATCCCTTGAGTCTAGGAGTTTGAGACCATGTTAAGGGGCATAGAGAGATTGTCTCTGGGTCTCTGTCCCCATCTATCTCCTTCCCCTTCTGCCTCGCTTTCCCTCTCTTTCTCCTGTCTCAGCTTTACTGGGAATTAAATTCAGGGCCTTCACAGTGAACTACATCTCTAGCTGTTAAAACTTTTTGTTTGTTTTCATTGTTTGGTGGTTTTTGAGACAGGGTCTCCCTATATAGTGGAGGCTGACCTCATTTACGCATTCCAGGCTGGCCTTGAACTCATGAACTCATAGTAGTCTTCTGTCCTCACCCTTTCAAGTGCTGGGATTACAGGAGTGAGCCACCACACCAAGATACATATTGATAATTTCTATAGTAAAAATGATGGCAGTTTTAGGAGAAAAGCCCAATAGGCTATGTACTTCATTGGTGTGACTAAGACCAAGTATCAGTTTAACTGTGAGTCTTACAGACCAGTGGAAAATACAGATTATATGACTGCTAGCACAAGACAGTAAACAGCCTTGCCTGCCTGCACTAGTCTGTCGGCAAGCTAAGTCACGTAGTATCTTTGTGTCTTTCTGTCTTTCAGTCGGCCCACTTTGTCTATCCAGCATCCACCGTCTGCAGCAATTAGTATCCAGCGTCCTGCCCAGTCCCGGGATGTCACAACAAGAATCACACTACCATCTCACCCTGCATTAGGGACACCAAAACAGCAGCTTCATACAATGGCTCAGGTAAGTCAGAGTCGCTGGGAAGAATCCAGAATGGTGCACAGTGTGTTAAGGATGGCAGTGTGAAGGCTGGGATTACTCTTAGACTAGAGGGAGCAGAAGTGTTCTGCTTTATAACTGTGTTGTGGGGTTCTCCCTGCAGAAAACCATCTTCAGTACTGGTACACCAGTTGCTGCAGCAACAGTAGCACCTATTTTGGCAACCAACACCCTTCCTTCAGCAACCACAGCTGGTAAGTGATGAGCTAATTTATCATTTCTCACCTTCAGAGAAAAATAACAGGCTAGAAAAATTCTCTTACCTTTTTTAAGAGCTTTTCCAATACTTTAGAATCAGTAAGCTGAGTGTGGTGGCACATACCTGTAATCTCAGCTCTCAGGGGGCCGAAGCAAGAAGATAGCAAGTTTGAAGCCATCCTGGGCTACATAGTGAGCTCAGGGCCAGCCTGAACTAGTAGCAAGACCCTGTCCCCACCCAACAAATCACCCCCCAAAATCTGTAATGGGTGCAGAGGCCATTATTAAAGAATTTCCTTTTCTCCCTCATTGCAGGATCTGTGTCACACACACAAGCTCCCACGAGTACAATTGTTACCATGACAATGCCCTCCCACTCATCCCACGCGACTGCTGTGACCACCTCCAACATCCCAGTTGGTAAGTGCTGTGTGACCTTCGCACAGAAACCTCTCAGGAATTTTTCAGCATCTGGACCTGCCCTCCTGTTATAGATAATACTGGTTGTTTTTTAATTGCTTATTTTCAAAACAGCACTGAATTTGACTTATAATATTTGTTACACAGATTTGACATTGACATTGGAAGAAAAAGAACAGTCTCAGTACTCAAAGTCAATTTTTAGCTTTGGTGTTGACTTCCTTCTCATACTTTACCTCGTCTGTGTGTCCCCAGTATAGAAATAAGAACTTTACTGATAGATAAAATCAGGAAAAATGTCTGGAATGAGAAGAGTGTGTACTTTGTTTAAGAGAAACTCTGAGAGTGGAGCACTTGGAGGCACTAGCCCTGGAGGTGATTGCTATGCTTGTCTTCTGCATGTTGCGCAAGGGAACCTCATGATTGTCCTGTAATTTCTTTCAGCTTTTTTAGTCCATTTTTAAGTATAGGTATTCTTGGATTTTCTAAGTAGGCCTCACTGTGTAGCCCAGGCTAGTGTCATACTCATTAGGTAGCCCCCCACTGTCCTTGAACTTGAAATCTTCATGCCTCAGCCTTCCCAGTGTCATTACAGATATGCACCACTGTGCCTGGCTACATGCATTCTTTGAAAAGTGAATCTTTCAGTTTTTTGCACTTGAACATTAGTCTTCAATTGGCCGTGATTGGCAAACTTTTTCTAGAGAGCCAGACAGTAAACATTTTAGGTTTTAAAGGCCGCATAAGTCTGTCACAACTGCTCCACTCTGCTTTTTATTTAGTGGCAGCAGCCACTGAGTATACATAAACAATGAATGTGCCTCTCTTCCAATTAGACTTTACTCATGGACAGAGAAAATTAAATGTCATATCATTTTTGCAGTTCATAAAGTTTGCTAGATTTTTTTTCCCTTAACCATTTAAAAATGAAGCCGGGCATGGTGGCGCATGTCTATAATCCCAGCACTCGGGAGGCTGAGGCAGGAGGATTGTTGTGAGTTCAAGACCATCCTGAGCTACAAAGTGAGCTTAAGGCCAGCCTGAACTGCATAGTGAGACCCTGTCTCAAAAAAGACAAACAACAACAACAAAAAAAAACCATTTAAAAATGGAAGCCCATTCCTAGTGCATAAGCCAACAGATGGTGGATTACCATTGTCTTTGTAGGAGCTGATGTGTTACTTCTACCACATCCAAAGTAAAATCTGAGGCCAAGAGGCAACAACAGCTCTTGTGGGCTCAGGCCACGCAGCTTGAATTTCTTTTTCCCTGACTTGGTTCTTTAATGATGAATTGTTATCTTACTCTTCTCTACTCCCAAAGGTAGTAGCCTTATTTTTAATAGTGTGGTTTTAGAAGTAAGGCTGCTTTTTTTTTTTTTTTTTTTTTTTTTTTTTTTTTTTTTTTTTTTTTTTTTTTTTTTTTTTTTTGATGAGGGCACACAAACAAACCAAGCTGTCAGAAGCTTGGTGACCTGACCTACATACATGGCTTACAAGTCCCTTCCTTCCTTCTTGTACACATAAGAAAGTTATGACTTCCCAGTCCTCATGATCCTTGCGGACACTTTCTGGAATAGTGGTTCTAGCAGAGAGTCTTCATCTAGGCAAGCAGAACCACACTAGCCTATGTGCTTAACTCTAGAAAAGGACTTCAGAGAGAATCCTGCTGGTGGTCCTTCTTAGGCTGCTCACTGTGACTTGACAGTGAGCCAAACTTATCTCTTACTCTTAAAATTCATTTTTATGAAAGCAATTTTTCATATTATTTCAATATTGTATTCCTTTGTGCACTTTTTTTGGATAAGACTTGATTGTTTGGCATTGTCATTGAGACCATTTTCTGGCTTCACGCAATACTGTCACTAACTATCCTCAGTGCTATAACAGAGGTAGTCAAGAACTACCTCTATTTGGGAATCTGCAACTACCAAGCAACTCACACTAGTAAAGAGAACATTGTGTCTGAGGGTGATGTTTGATTTCCCTTTGCCACCTCCATGGCAAAGAACTGTTTTGAAGAGTGTCCCTGTGTCTTCCTAACAGATCACCCTGAAAGTAAACTCACTTCCACTACCAAGAGACATAAATGTGTTCATTCCTAGATTTCATTAGGTGGTCACTCTTCCTAGTTTTAGTTTTTGCATAGTAATCCAAATATTTCATCATATTGGGATCCCTTTCAAAAAGTCCTTATGTCAAGAAAGAAACCCAGTATAACCCAGAGCATTGATTTTTCAAGTTAACGTAATATGAGATATATTAAAATCAGCTCAGTGACTTTTCCTAATGGCAGGAACGGCGGGGGAGCTGACTGTGGTGTAGAATGTAAAGTTTGCCATTTTTTCATCTAAAAATTTGTTTTTTGTTTTTTTAGTGCTTACTCCCATTTGTCCACTCTGTTTACCTTTGCATGGTGGCCCACCCTCACATTGCAGATACACTTCTTTTCCTACATTTACTTGACCAAAAACTCACTGTGCAGAGCCTGTTTCTATTCCTACCATTAAAAAACCTTTGCTACCTTTTTTTAAAAAAAGTTTACGCCCCAACCCCCTTTTTTTTTTTTTTTTTTTGAGACAGGGTGTTTCTATGCATTTCAGACTGGCTTTGAGCTCACTTTCTAGCCCAGGCTGGTCTTGAACTCACAATCTTGCCTCAGCCTCTGAGTTCTAGGATCATAGGTGTACACCACACCTGGCTAGTTTACTCCCTTTTAGAACAGAGGGCCCTTCAACATGCTATATATAGAGAAAAGGGTCTGGTTGCTGATTTTTATAATAATTATTACCCAAGTTTTAAATAATAATATGAATATATTCAGTAGATTATTGGACTGAAATAAGTTGAATCTTTTGTACTCATTTTTAATAAGTTATTTTGATTAAAGTTAAAAATCTAACTTGTTTGCATTTGTAAAATTGCTGTTAGAAGCCAGGCATGGTGGCACATGCCTATAATCCCAGCACTTGGGAGGCTAAGGCAGGAAGGTCAAATTACAGACCAGCCTGGGCTACAAAGTGAGCTCAAGGCTAGCCTGAACTCCATAGTGAGACCCTGTCTCAAAAAAAAAGATTACTATTAGCCAGAAATGTTTTGGCATCCCAGTAAAGACATGTGATTGCTAACTCTGTGCGCTTGAATGTTTGTAGCTAAGGTTGTGCCTCAGCAGATCACACATACTTCTCCAAGGATCCAGCCTGATTACCCTGCAGAGAGGAGTAGTCTGCTTCCCATCTCAGGACACCGGGCCTCTCCAAATCCTGTGGCCATGGAAACCCGGAGCGACACCAGGTAGGAGGCAGTATACCAATTGACCTGTACCAATATTTTACTAATTAGTTGGGCTTTTCAAGAAAACAAAATGTCCTACAACTGTGATGTGTATTTATTTATATTTTTTAATTTTCCCCCTGAAAATGACTCATTACATAATTTCTATTTTAGTGTTAGAGAAATGTGAGGTTTGGGGGAACTTGTTTTTATTTAATTTACTTATTTATTTTTACATTTCTTTGTTTAAGTATTTATTAACATAATTCTGTTTATGTATTAAGAATATTATAAATTTAGCCCCATTCAAGGATTATTTTTACTCAGATTTTATTGGTATATTTTAGGTATATATAATCATCACATTCATTGTAGGAAATTTGCCCCATGTGTAATATAACTTCTGATAGATAGGTAGATAGATAGATAGATAGATAGATAGATAGATAGATAGATAAATAGATAGATAGATAATTTTTTTTATTTTTTATACCTCTGTTTTGTCCCTATTTCTCTACCTTCCCCATCCCATATACAAAAGCTTTATTTCCATTTTTTCCTTCTTTTCTCACTTTTCTCTTTCTCCTCCCCTCTCCCTTGTTCCCTTCCCCTTTTGAACATTGGGAAATAGGTTTTATTGTTAAGCCATTCTCATTTTGCTGGATGTTCTGCTGATCCATTTTGTACCATTTTTATTGAGCCATTTGAAAGTCAGGGTTGAAATATCTTGCTTGTTACCTGTTAAGTACCTCCGATTGTGTTGCCCCAGAGCAGGGCATTCCCTTTCTCGAGAACAGTTACAGTTATTTAAACTAATTCTTTCTTTACCTTCCCATTCTCTTTATTTTTTTAGTTTTTAGTTTTTTGGTTCCAGGAATCTTAACTCGGCCTCACACTTGCCAGGCAGGCACTGTGCCACTGAGCTATATCTATGGTCCCAATTGATAATTTTTTAAGTGTATATTTTGGTCAAGCTGAGTATGGTAGTACATGTCTATAATCCCAGGACTCTGGGAGGCTGAAACAGAAAAATTGTAAATTCTAGCCCAGCCGAGGTGATTTAGCAAGACCCTGCCTCAGAACACAAGGCCAGGCTCAGTCTCAGGATCTTTTTTTCAAAAGTTACATATATAGCAGTTGTTTGGAAAATATTCTTTACTTTGGTTTTGTCACTTTTTTAATGGTTAGGTTCAGGTTATACATTTTGGAAAGATTATCATCTGAGTGATCTCACCATTACTATCCATTTGCCCCATTATTGGTTATATTAGTTACTTAATGAAGGTGTTCTCTGCCTGTGTTTCTTCTGTAAAGGCATATTTTCCTCCTGTATAAGCAAATAATTCACATAGAAATACCTTGAGGCTGTAAAAATCTTGTTTTTTTCTTTTTTTAAATCTTGTTTTTCAATAAACTTTCAGTTTTGAGTATTAATGATTCTTGGCCAAATTATTAATATAGTTGTAAAATTGTGAATTTTTAAAATTACTTTTTCCACTTTTTTCTCTGTTTCTTTTTTTTTTTTTTTCTCCTTGAGACAGGGTCTCACTATATAGTTCAGGTTGGCCTTGAACTTCCCTCAAATTTACCATATTCCTCCTGCTCAGCCTCCTGAGTGCTAGGATTACAGGTGTACACTAGCATACTTGACTGTTTGTTTTCTTTTCCTTTTTTTTTTTTTTCAGATGAATTTAGGACAGGGTGTACAGGGTCTCACTACCTAGATCGGACTCGTAGTGATCCTCCTGTTTTCAGCCTCCCAAGCACTGGGATCATAGGTGTGTACCACCATGCCCAGTCTCAATTGCTGTCTCAGCATGCACCAGGGGCAGGGCTGCCAGCACAGCAAGGTGGGAATCAAACCCGGCCACTGCACTCTCCCAAAGCAGGTGCTTTAGTCCACTGAGCTATCTGGCTGGCCCTGTTTCTTATTTTCTACCACACAGTACTTCAGATCTACTTAGTAATGCAATCTGCTATTGTCCTAAAAGCTTTTTTTCATTATTTAGAAGCCAACATCTAGGCACTAGCTCTTCTTTGCTTTGGATTGTTACTTTTCTAGGCCTTTTAGAAGTCAAAGGTAGGAAGTGGGTGAGGTTTTTCAAACACTTAAATACTTGCTGGTAGTTCTAGTTCCACCTCAATCCTTCCCCCTTCCATGTTTGTATCCTCCTCCTCCAGCAAGAATGCTGTACATTGTATATAAATGTGTTTCAGAATTTGATGATTTTTAAACATTCCTCGTTGATTACTGTTGTATATAGGAATGTTCATAGATTTTTGTATTGATTTTGATCTATCTACTCTATCTCTAAAAGTTCATGTATTATTTTAGATTTTTTATGTAGATATTTATCTGTAAATAAGGATAGTTTTTTTGTATGTGGGCAAGACAGTCTTCATTTTCATTTTTGTTTTTAATCTTTATTTATTTGGTACAGAGTCTCATTATGCAGCTCAGACTCCTGGTGATCCTCCTATCTCAGCCTCCCCAGCGCTGGGATTACAGGTGTGCACCACCGTGGCCAGCACAGCATGTGGTACCAGGGATCGAAGCCAGGTCCTTGTGCTTGCCAAGCAGGTGCTTAGAGTGCTGAGCTATCTCCCCAGCCCCTCATTTTCTTTTTTTTATGACCTTGTTTTTCCCCTTAATATTGGCAATATAGTGTTAATAGAGCTGATGTAGTGAGCCTTTTTATCTTGAATGGAAGTTATTCTGAAATTTTATTACAAATTTTATTAGACACTATTTTGATTTAAGTAATAAGATTTCTTCCTGTTCCTGTTTTCTTGGCATTTATATCATGAATGATACAAATGCTGTCACACATTTTTGTATATCTTTTGTAGCATTTCAAGTGATTATTGTATTTGGATTTTTTAAATATATAAAATAATAGAAACTAATCAGTCCTGTCTTCTCATAATAGACATTATTTGGTCATTATGCACTTAATTTCATAAGAGATGTAGTTAAGTTTTATTTAGGAATTTTTGTATCATGATAGGGAACTAGATCCTGTTTTACATTTTACATACAAATGTAAATGACTTTACATTTCCATTTTTCCAACAGTGAGAAGTTAAGCAGGGGTATTCCCAGTGATGAGATTTAATTATTCCTACCTTGTATTCCCAAATTCAGATAAGGCTTAAATGTGAACTTTATTCCCTTTGTCCACTTTTCATGTCAAAACTGTATAAAGCTTAAAAAATAAGTCAGACCTCATTTCTTTTTGTGGATTCTGAATTAGTTTGTGTGAGATTGGGGGTTATCTCTCATTTGTGTTTGATAAAATTTGCCAGTGAAAACATTCTTTCAAGTGGGATTGAGCAAGAAATACTTTTTTTTAAGAGTAGGAAATTTTTCTTTTTTTTTTTTAATTATAAGACTAGGAAAATTATTGGAGACCAGGAATGAGACAGAAGGGATCTGGAACACATTGCTTAAATATTTTTCTTTTTCTTTTTTCTTTTTGAGATAATATCTTGCTATGCAGTTCAGGCTGGCCTTGAGCTCACTTAATGATCCTTCTGCCTCAGCCTCCTGAGTGCTGAGAGTTGCTGAATTTTTTGTTTTGTTTTGGTACTGGGAATCAAACTCACAACCTCTCCAGCCCCTGCTCATTGCTAGTCTCAGAAATCACCAATGTAGCTATATTTATTGACATCAGTATTTTTAGTAACTTATTTTTTACATGCTTATACTCTAGGTGTATGTTCCTTGATCTAAAGTTGGACCACAATTTGGGAGAAGTTAGTATGCTAGTTATAAAGGGACAGGTCTAAGTGACAGGATCATTTGAAGATGAAGAAAAAAATAACATCTTTGTTTCTTGTGTTATGTGCTCTATCCCTAGACCATCCGTTCCTGTTCAGTTTCAGTACTTTTTGCCAACTTACCCACCCTCTGCATACCCCCTGGCCGCACACACCTACACCCCAATTACCAGTTCTGTATCCACTATTCGACAGTATCCAGGTATGAGCCCAATTTTAAGATGACTTTACATTTGCATTTTTTTCCAGCAATGAAAAATAAGTCAGAAGTTATTTATAGTATGGGATTTAGTGATTCCACCTTGTATTTCCAGATTCAGATAAGGCTTAAATGTGAAGCTTTGAGGTCTTTAGTTCCATCTTTGTAATCTGTGTAAAGGTTATTACTTATTAATATTTGCATATTTTATCCCGCCTTCAGGATAGTCATGATCCACATGCCCTGCCCCCAGGCACACGGAGCCAGCCACTGAGCCATCCCAGCACTGGGGAGGCTGAAAACAGGATCACTATGAGTCTGAGCTGCATAGTGAGACCCTGTACCAAATACATTAAATAAAATTTTTTAAAGATTTGCTATAAAATAGTCATGTTATTTCTTATCTTAAAAAAATGGTTGAGGCTGGGGAGATAGCTCAGTAGAATAAGCAGTTGCCTGACAAGTGCAGTTTCCTGAGTTCAATCCCCGGTACTGCAAGAAAAAAAAAAAACAATAGTTGAAAAGCTTACTTTCACAGACCTTGTTGTTTTGTGGAATATTTGTTACATTTTTTGTTTTAGTAGAGGAATATTCATACCTAAGAACCTAATTGGTTTTTTGATAATCCTCCAGATTAAAAAAAAAAAAATCTTTAAATCTGAGTTTCTGTGAATTTTTCTTGTGGGGCCCTTGGCTCACTTTAGAACCCAGAAACCCTGAGTGTCTAGTCAGTAGACCTTGCTCTCCAGTAACTAGAGCTGCATATGGAGGGGATCACTTGAACATAAGGGGAGTACAAATGAAACACTGAGCCCACCTGTAATCCCAGCACTCAGGAGGCTGAAGCAGGAGGATTGCTGTGAGTTTGAGGCCAGCCTAGGCTACATAGTGAATTCAAGTCCAGCCTGAATTACAGTTAAGATCCTATCTAGTAGGGCCGGGAAGATTTCTCATTAGAATAACCACTTCCCTGGCAAGCACAAGGGCCTGAGTTTAATCCCCAGTTCTGCCACAAAAAAACAAAAAAGACCCTGTCTCAAAAAAAAAGAGCAAATATAAAGCAATGTTTTATTTAGTTGAAATTAGAGAAGTTTCAGATATATTTGGTACTTTAATCATATATTTTATGAATAAGGTAAATTTTTCTAATAAAAATTTAGTTTCCGAATGGTGATGTGTATACAGTAGTAAAAATACAAAATATCTTACTAATTTTATGTTAATTTTAAAGGTATTTTGGATATATTGGGTTAAATAAAATTTCTTAAGATTAATTTGACCTGTTTTTATTTATTTTTATGAGACTATTGGAAAATATTTAATTACAGGTGATTTTATATATCCTTTGGACAGTATTAGTCTAAAATTCCAAATTTTAATGAATGTGGTGGCACATACCTATAATCCCAGCACTTGGGAGGTTGAGGCAGGAGGATCCCTGTGAGTTTGAAGCTAGCCTGGTGTATAAAGTGAGTTCAAGGCCAGTTTGAAATTCACTATGAAATCCTGTGTCAGAATGTTGGTTAGTTAGAGCTTGATTCATTCCAGACTTTGAATGGCATTTGAGATCTCTGGGGACAGATTCTTCTATCTTTCATTCTGATGACTGATGAAAATAATTTTTTGTATTTGACTTCTTTCCTTTGATAATGAAAACCTCTTTCTATTTGTTGCTTTCTGGGAATGCTTTTTTAATGTTAATATACATTTTGCATTATGGGAAAAAGAACGTTTGCTTGTTCTCTGGTGGATATAAGTCATTTAAAATTCATGAGTGCTGTATTTTATTTATTATTTTTATCTTTTTGAGACAAGGTCTCATTATGCAGTTCAGGCTGGCCTTAACCTCACTTTGTAGCTCAGGCTGCTCTCGACTCATAATCCTCTTGCCTCAGCCTCCCAAGTGCTGGGATTACAGGCATGCACCACCACGCCCGGCTTAAGTGCTGTATTTTAGAAATTCTTGTGAAACCGGTTCTATTAATTTAAGCAAAACTTCTTAAGCCGGGACCCAGAGGTTTGATTGTAACTATTTTATAGTAATTATTCAGTACAGTTGACTGGTTAACTTTGCAATTTAATGTTCCTGTTTTAATTGTGTGGGGGATTATTTTTGGAGATGGGATCTCATTGATCCCAAACTTGTGGGTTCAAGAGTTCAAGTGAGCCGGGCGTGGTGGCGCATGCCTGTAATCCCAGTACTCGGGAGGCTGAGGCAGGAGGATTGTTGTGAGTTCGAGACCAGCCTGAGCTACAAAGTGAGTTTAAGGCCAGCCTGAACTGCATAGTGAGACCCTGTCTCAAAAAAAAAGACAAAAAAAAAAAAAAAAAAAAAAAAGAGTTCAAGTGATCCTCCTGCCTCATTTTCTGGGGCTAGAGCATATGGCACCACACCTATTTCTAATAATTTCCAGAAAGACTATAGACTATATCACAGTAGGAAGTGAAAAGAAAAAATGGTCCCTAGTATATAGTTTCAAGTAGCTGTGATTTGGTTTTGCTTAACTAAGGATTTAGATATTATACAGTATAAAACTTTTCTGTAGTGTTTTATCTTTATATGGGCCATGCCTAATCACAACTAACCTTCTGGTATTCACCTTTCACCTGATTTTTAGTTTCAGCTCAGGCTCCAAACTCTGCCATCACAGCTCAGACTGGTGTTGGGGTAGCATCTACAGTCCATCTAAACCCCATGCAGTTGATGACAGTCGATGCGTCACATGCACGACATATCCAGGGGATCCAGCCTGCACCCATCAGTACACAGGGGATCCAGCCAGCACCTATTGGAACTCCAGGGATACAGCCAGCACCAATTGGCCCACAGGGAATCCACTCAGCAGCTCCAATCAACACTCAAGGACTTCAGCCTGCACCAATGGGTACTCAGCAACCACAACCTGAAGGAAAGACTTCAGGTAAATTTGTCTTTTGCAGTACCAGCCAGGCAGGTGCTTATGCTGCTAAGCTATTTTCCTGGCCACTACTTCAAGTAAATTTAAATGTTTGCATAAAAGGTGATATGCAGAAAAGAAGTACATCTGGGTTCTAATCCTGGCTCCGTGACTTTCTGGCTTTGTAGTCTCTGGTAATTTTTCTAGGCCTTTGTTTCTTCTGTAACATGAGTTGCTTAAAACTAACCTTCCTTTGTAAACATTGGAAATAACACAGCCTAATATACATTTATGTGTTGTGAAAAAGTCTGCAAAACACTTAGTTGAAGGAACAAACTTAACTTACTAGTAGTATTTTCATTAAGTTTATGATTATTTTCAGATCCGTATTTAAGACTGTAAAATTTTATACTAATGAGAGCTCATGTAGTAGTAGAGTAGATATTTTATAAAATAATATGGCCCTGTGCTTGAAGTGTTAGTTAATTAGCTATTTCTCTGAGATGCTTAATATGTTCTCACTGGCTTGTATGTGCATAACTTTCTCATTGGGGGCTTTTACTGATGATAGTACAGATGGATCTAATAAAATTAATAAAAATTATGTAATTGGACCAGTCTAAGTAGTTCTTGAATTTGAATATTTATGCTGAGCTGTAAAACACTCAAGTCAACAACTTCTGACATTGCCAGTCCTGTGGATAACCCAATACTGTTATGGACTACTGGACTGTAATGGATTATTTTGCTGAATTCACACCCCTACAATATTTAAATGACAATGGAATACCCATATCTGACAAAACTAAATAAAAAAAGGGGATATAAATGAAGGACCATTTTATATCTATATATACAAAATAGTTAGGATAGATATACAGCTACTTTCTCTTTATTCAATGAGAAGAAAGATTTGTACTAATAGTGTTTGTACAGGATATGATGTCTGCATCTTGTAGAATGAATAACCACTAAGACAATAGTATGCAGTGTATTATTGAAACTGTCCTAATTGGTTCTGAAACTGTCTCATTGCTATTTGTCTCTCAATAAAATTAATTTTAAAAAAGAATTTGAATATTTATAGCCTAAATACACTTTTACCAATTTAATTATTAAATTAATCCACAAATTTATTTTATTTAACTAAAATTTATTATACGAATGAATTTTTTAAAAAACATTTTATCGCCGGGTATGGTGGTGCATGCCTATAATCCCAGCACTAGGGAGGCTGAGGCAGGAGGATTGTTGTGAGTTCAAGACCAGCCTGAGCTACAAAGTGAGCTTAAGGCCAGCCTGAACTGCATAGTGAGACCCTGTCTCAAAAAGACAAAAAAAAAAACCATTTTATCCATAAAGGCAGCTTTATTTTGCAGAGCAGGCAAAATGTAACATGCTTGGTTTTTTTTAAGCCATCTTATATATTTTCAAACATACACTTATTCATGTATATATGCATGTATTTGGTACAGGGTCTCTCTGTGCAGTTAGGACTTGGTATGATCCTCCTGTTTCAGCATCGCAAGGTGGGATTACAGGGGTATGCCACCACACCCAGTTTTGGGCCCAGAACAGCATGTGGTGTGCTAGGTGTAGAACTCAGGTCCTTGCACTTGCTGGGCAGGCCCTTAGACTGCAGAACTATCTCCCCCAGCCTGCTTGGCCTTTTTTTTGCAGCCCCAGTGGCATCTATGTTTTCAGGTAGTCATGGATGTTCCACCTGTGGTTCAAGCTAGTAGTAGGACTATTCAAATCAGAGCCCCCAGCAGCAAACAAAAAATTACAGCCATGTTGTGCACGTGAAAATTCTTTCTCATCCACAGTATTGATCTTAAAAATTGCCTTGTACAGCTGGCCATTAAGATGGCACATGCCTGTAAGCCAAGCACTAAGGGAGGCTGAGCCAAAAACATCTCAAAAACAAAAATATAAATATATCTTTTACTTCAACTATAAAATGAATGGATTAACTTAAAAGTAAATTTTGTTTTTTCTTGTTTTGCTTTTAGTTGTTGTTTTTGCAGTGCTGGGTATCAAACCTAAATCTTAGCATATGCTAAGCAAATAGTCTACCATTGAGTTATATCTTTGGCCTAAAATTAAGAATTTTAAGACTGACCAAATAGCTCAATGGGATTATCTGCTTAGGCAGACACAGGGGTCTGAGGTTCGATCCCAGGCCTGCCTTGCTGGCCCACCCCTGGGGCATGCTGAGATGGCAATTAAGACTGGGCGTGGTGGGGTGCACACCTGTAATCCCAGTTCTTGGGAGGCTGAACATAGGCAGATCACTATGGGCCTAGAGACCTTTACTAAAACACAAAAAAAAAAAAAAAACTGAGAATTTTAATTGCTGTGTAGGTCCTTGTGTTTGCTTGTTACCTTTAAGCCCTTTGACCTATATCCCCTCCCTCCCTTTTTCTTATTTTTATTTTTGTTTTGAGGTAGAGTCTCACTAAGCTGCTCAAGCTGTTTGTGAACATTCGATGCTCCTGTGTAAGCCTCTAGAGTACTAGAACTATAGGTGTGCACCACACCATTTGCTGTGCTATATAGATTTTGAATTTGTTTAATCAGATTTTTTTCACACTCTTAATAAATGGCTATGATAGAGATGCAGTTTGCCCATACTATCCTAGTTTGAATGATGGTACACTTACATCTATAATAGGGCCTGCTAAGAAATTTGTTTTGAATTAACTACTATGAAATTGCTGTTTTTATAGGTCAAAAACTGTCAGAATGATTAGTTTATTATTATGGTTGCCAGTATTTTGAGGCTAACTTTATGTAATTAAAATATCTGTTGGATGAGGAGCCGGGCGTGGTGGCGCACGCCTGTAATCCCAACACTGGGAGGCTGAGACAGGAGGATTGTTGTGAGTTCGAGACCAGCCTGAACTACAAAGTGAGCTTAAGGCCAGCCTGAACTACATAGTGAGACCCTGTCTCAAAAAAAAAAAAAAAAAAAAATCTGTTGGATGAATGTCTCCCTGAAGATAGACTGGAGGAGCGTGCCATTCTTATAGAATCAAGAAGAGTCATGTTTTCCAAAAACTTCATTAGCCCTCTTGTAAGGGTACTATAGAATGTGCTATAAGCCAGCAGCTTGTGCTATTTGTTGGTCTTCTTTTTAGTAGACTTTTAGTTCTCCCATTTTCAAAATAAGGATAGTAATAAGCATAAGAAATATGTAAATGAAAAATATGGAAATATTTTGCTAGATACTCTATGTACTTTGTGTGTTTTATTAATAACTAATTATAGAGCAAAGAAAAAATAAGGATGATGCCGGGTGTGGTGGCGCATTGCTGGGTGTGGTGGCGCATGCCTGTAATCCCAGCACCCTGGAGGCTGAGGCAGGAGGATTGTTGTGAGTTCAAGACCAGCCTGAGCTACAGAGTGAGTTTAAGGCCAGCTTGAACTGCATACTGAGACCCTGTCTCAAAAAGACAAAAAAAAGAAAAAATAAGGATGCCATCTCCATCAATGCATATCAATAGACTTCCTAATCTTCCCATTGTGCTATGCTTATTCTTTTTTTTTTTTTTTTTTTTTTTTTTTTTCCTTTCAAAGATAGATATTAAATTCAAGGGCTCATGCATGCTAGATGTTCTCTTATCACTGTTCTTCCCACCCCATTGTTGTTTTCCCCCTCCAGGTTCAGGGGATTGAG
The DNA here is from genome assembly GCA_004027165.1 of Ctenomys sociabilis. Classification (NCBI taxonomy): domain Eukaryota; kingdom Metazoa; phylum Chordata; class Mammalia; order Rodentia; family Ctenomyidae; genus Ctenomys; species Ctenomys sociabilis. The sequence goes on from PVKA01008441.1 coordinate 33,309, forward strand.
ATCAGTGCCTTCACACAGATCCGTATCTCCTGCCTTTTTTTGTTTTGAGACAAGTCTCACCAAGTTTCCTGGACTGGGCTGGAGCTTGCCACTCTCCTACCTCTTGAAGTGGGATGGTTAAAATATGGATACTTAACGTCAGTTTCTCATAGTTTTTATTTATGTCTTATGTGACATTTTAGTAGTGTTTCTTTTTTCCTTTTTCTCATTGTTCTTTCCTGTCACCTCTTTTTTCTCTAGCAGTTGTACTGGCAGACGGAGCCACAATTGTAGCCAACCCTATCAGCAATCCATTCAGTGCTGCTCCAGCAGCAACCACTGTGGTACAGACCCACAGCCAGAGTGCTAACACCAATGCTCCCGCCCAGGGCTCTTCTCCCAGGCCAAGCATACTCCGGAAGAAGCCTGCCACGGATGGGTAAGTCGATCTGGAGGTGCTCAGTGAAGCCTCTGATTCTGGATATAGTTGGCATAAGCAGTCAGCTCTTGTAGCCAGTGCTGGAAAACAACTTAAGCTTCCATCTCTGTGGCATTTAGATGTCTCCTGACCTCAGGACTGTTTGGGAGAGTCTTGCCCAGCTCAGACTATAAAAAATTAAGATCTTCAAGTTAGGCTTTCAGCTTCTAAGCATTTGTGCTGCTCTTGGAGTTCTTGCTAGTTCTGGAAGTTTAATCACAGCCTCAAGGTAGCTTCAATTAAGTTTTCAGTCTTATCAGGAGGTTCCATTAATGTGTGCCATGTATTTTTTTCTTAACATTCGATATGAAGTGTTGCTAAGGACAAGTGTATTAAGGCTGCTAGTAGTAGATGGTCTTTTGTAAAGTGCCTGTCTAGGCAGACACAGGGTCCCAGGGTTCTCTGGCCTGCTTTGCCAGCCTGGCAGCACGCTGAGACAGCAATTGAGAGTGGGCGTGGCAGTGAACAGCTGTAATCCCAGCCCTTGGCAGGCTGAAAGACAGGAAAGATCATAAGTCCAATCTGTGTAGTGAGACATTGTAGACCCTGTACTAAATACATGAAAAATGATGATGATGATGATGATGATGATGACGACCACAACCATGGTGAGCTCTTTCTAAAAGAACATTGGGTGGGAGTGTAAGTCAGCTTATGGTGAAGAAACCTTGTCAGTAAAAAAACAGAAGCAAAGCTTGTAGTCAAAAGATAGCAGAATGAGGTGCCTCCCTCTTAATGGCCCATAGTCTCTTTTTTTTCTTTTTTTTTCTGAATGTGTACCTTTTTGAATGTGTGGTACTGGGGAATGAATCCAGGACTTTTACACTCCTTTTTCTTTTAATTTTAAGGCAGTATCTCGCCTCACTAACTCCCTAAATTGCCCAGGCTAAGCTAAATTTATGTCCTCCTGACTCAGCCTCATAGAGTGCTGAGGTTATACACTTACTTGCACCATCACACCTACATGAATGTGTACTTCTTTATGCCTAGTAAATCTTTTCTGTGTCTCTTCAATAAAAAATAGATTGAGCACTTCCAAATTCCTCTCTAAACCCCTAGTGTGCTTAGGTGTTTTTAAAAAGAGTAGAAGCACAAAAGGAGAAGTAACTATAGCAATAAACTCCGAAGCTGGAAAGCAGATAGGCAAATACAGTAGCCACAGTGGTGCCTGTGCAGAAGACAGTTAAGCTTATGTTGGGGTAAGTTAGACATCACACTTACAGCAGGGTTCATGACCAAGTAAAGAAAGAAGTAGGGGGGGAGGAAGAGGCCCATTCTTTAAGTGAAGGTAAGACAGAATGAGAAGCAGTTAGAGCCTGAATGTGATAGCAGTAATTAAAAGCATGGTAGAAGGGTTGAAAGATAAGTCTGAAAAGTAGAGCAAAAAAGACAGAGAAAATAGGAAAGAAAAGACAAAAACACCAGTTGAAAGGAACTAGTCTCCAGGTAAGAAGGTTTCTAGAAAGAGATCCAAAAAGTGGAAAAGAATCATTTACTTTTTTTTTTTTTTTTTGTGGAACCGCTGGGCTGGCCAGATAGCTCAGCGGACTAAAGCACCTGCTTCAGCAGAGCATAGAAGTCCATCCCCGGCTTGCTGTGTTGGCCCCGCCCCCCAGAGCACACTGAGAGGGCATTTGAGACTAGGTATGCTGGTGCACACCTGTAATCCCAGCCCTTTGGGAGGCTGAAAACAGAATCACTATGAGTCCAATCTATGTAATGACACCCTGTACACCCTGTCCTAAATTCATAAAAAATAAATAAATAAAGTAAGATGTGGTTCTTTAAAAAAAAGAAAAGAAAATTATGAGAACTAAAGGGCATGTGTTTCCTGATTTAAAAGAGCTGCTTAGCACAGTACATACAGGGAATACAATAAACCCACACCAGTGTCCTGAAATTTTATACTGCTAGAGACAAAGGATCAGCCCCTTTCCTAGTTTTTGTCACCTCTCTGAGATTCTTTTGGCATTCCTTGTCTTGTTCACATTTCAGTGTCCAAATGTACTCGGTCTGCCTCCCCCTTTTTTTTCTTTTCTATGTATGTGTGTATGTATGTATGTATTTGGGATGCAGGATCTCATTATATAGCACAGGCTGGCCTTGAACTTGCAGAAATCTTCCTGCTTCAGCCTTCCAAGTGCTGGGATTACAGGTATGCACCACCATTCCTGGCCCTCTTCTTTATCCATGCCTTCTTGCTTTACTCCTGACTTTTCCTCAGGAATTCTGTTTTCCCTAAGTTCTCCAAAGTGGTGGTGGCTAAAAATCTCATCTCTTCTGTCACTTAGCTTCAATCTGGTAGACACCCTTGTCATGCTTCACTATCATTTGCAGCTATTTCTCATCAAAAGCATTTAATTTGGATTTGGATTTCATCAGATATGCAGGGGATTAGTGCTTTCCCATAGCCTGTTATTCCAGGCACCATGAAGTGTTTTCCGGTAATTGAATTTGAATTGCGTATGTTTCTGAGTTTAGTTGAACACTGTAGGGCTGGGAGTGTAGAATGGTAGAGTGCTTGCCTAGCATGCACCAGGTACTGAGGTTTCAACCCCCAACACCATAAAAATTAAAAATAAGGGCGGGGGAGATGACTCAGTGGTATAAGTGCTTCCCTGGCAAGCACAAGGATCTGAGTTCAATCCTCAGTTCCAGGGAAAAAAAAAATTAAAAACATCATAAACATTGTACTTGCCATACCTTTTTTTTTATTTTGGGGTGTGTGTGTGTGTGTGTGTGTGTGTGTGTGTGTGGTACCAGAGATTGAACTCAGGACCAGGTGCTTGCCAGGCAAGCAATTATACTTATAGAGCTATCTCCCCATCCCTACTTGCCACACTTTTAAGTGTGCTGAGGGCCACATGATTCCCTCTTGCACAAAGCTAATGTAGAGGCTTGATCAGGTTCAAGCTTGATTTTTCTGGGATGTTTGTGCCCTGCACAAACAGTACTTAGGTCTGGTTGTCACTTGTGGTGATGCCATTGCTGTCTTAACTATTACTTAAAACTGAAGACCCCTTGGGTACGCGAGTGTCAGGCAGTAGGTAGCAGCTTCGTTAGAACATCTCTGCAAGCCTTCTCTACCTTGCTTTCCTATCTCTGTGTCCCATGTCCTACCACCTCTCCTCACCTCCCTTCCAGTAGTTCTCCAGTGCCAGTTGGACCATCAGGAGCCTTCTACCCATCGAAGCTTCCATCTTTTCAGGCTGCTTCACTCTATTCCTCACAGCCTCTATTCCCCTTGAACAGAGAGTGCCATCACTTGCATCATTTCCTTTGTTAGATGCAGTGCTGCACCTCACACCTCTACTGGGATATGATGGTGATCCCACAGTGTGTATCTTCCTACACCATGCTCTTCGACAGCTATTCTGTTTTCTCAAAGCCTCCAGGCCCACTAGTTAGCTGATAAACTTGATGCTTAGCTGAGAAACTGAAAGTCATCAAAGGGGAGCTCCCACAAACTACAGCTCTCACTTCTTCCCTGGCTGAACTCCAGGCTTTGAAAAGTGCCTGAATAATGCTTTAGAGCAGTAGCAAACCTGTTGTGTGCATGCCACGGCAAGCATGCAAAACCCTCCTTGCAGTGATGTCACAAGTCGCATGAGTTGGTTTTTTGGCTGGGTTTTTTTTTTTTTTTTTTTTTTTTTTTTTTTAATTCGTGGAACCGGGGATTAGACTCAGGCCCTTGCACTTGCCAGGAAACACTTATTCTACTGAGCTTCTCCCCGACCTGTGTAAGTTGTTTTTTTCTGAGCTAAACCCCCAGTATTTAGGTTTAATGGCAGTGTTGGCACTGTGCAATAAGTAAGTAGGTTTGGGGTTGTGGTTTCCGCACTCATCTTTAAAAGGTTCACCATTGTCACTCTAGAGGGAGCTCTTATCTTTCCTAGTGTTGGTTTCCTAGTGGATCATTCACTTAAGCCCTGTACTTTCCTCCCCACTCACAGGGCTGGTGATCAACCCCGAGGAGCTACAGACATTCTAGAGAGACAAGCGTTTTGCCACTCAGCACCATTCCCCCAATCTAGACATGTCATTTCTTGTGCCTTAAACGAAGACATTTTTGTCCTGTTCTTCTGTCCTACTGAGCCCATTTTGTTCCCTCCGTTATCTGCTCCCCAACCATTATTTTTTACCCTAGCAAAGAAAATAAAGTTGGTGATTCTTGCTCTCTCCAGTTTTGGTAGTCTTTCTTTCAGTATATTCATGGGTGTATAGGAAGTGGCCCAGATAATGTATACACCTGGTGAATTGCAGTGGCATCTGACTTCTACCATATGCAGGTAGAACCTTTACTCAGAAGTAACTGTCTTTAAGTTTTGACCCAATAAATAGAATCACATACAGTATTATGGATTTTTCATATAATCTGAAGTATTTCAATTTTTGGGCAGTTTTGTACAGCATATTCACATTTTGGAACAGGATATTACTAAATGGATAACCCAGGTTAGTCTCCCAAGGACTGGGATTATAGGCGTGTGTCATCATGCTCAGCTTTAGTATATGTGACTGTATTTTTTCACTTGCTATATAAATACCATTATATAACAGTATCATAGGTTTTCCATGGACATCAGGGTTGTTTCTAGGTTTTTCAAATAGTACTTCTATGAACAGTTTTATACATGAGTTTTATTTTTGGTTTGTTTTTTTGTTTTGTTTTTGGTTTTTTGTTTTTTGTTTTTCCAGAACCGGGGATTGAACTCAGGCCCTTATGCTTGCCAGGGAAGTGCTTATTCCACTATGCCATCTCCCCAGGCCCCCACATGAGTTTTTAATTCATACACAAATGCATTGGTAGGGCCCAGGAGATGGCTCAGTGGAAGAAGTGCTTTCCTGGAAAGTGCAGGGGCCTGAGTTCAATGCCTGGTTCCGCAAAAAAAAAAAAAGAAAGAAACAGGGTCTCCCTGTGCAGATTATACTGGCCTTGAGCTCAGGCTGATTTTGAACCTGCAACAATCCTCCGGCCTCAGCCTCCCAAGTGCTGGGATTACAGGTGTGTGCCACCACACCTGGCTAAGAGAGGACTTCTTTTTAGTTGGGTGACTTAGTCTTTTATCAAGGGATATCGGATCTCTGGTGGTTACTGTTTATGGAATGTAGACACTAGAAAGTGACATTTCCTAGTCTCACCATTTCCTTAGACCCATTCTCATCTGGCATTTGTTCCCCACTCTATTCAAACTAAACATACCAAGAGCACTGTGACATCCACATTGCCAAACCCATTGGTAGATTATTTGTCAGAGCCTTTGGCCTCTGCTGTATGACACAGTTGGTCACTAACTCTTTGATAACTTTTTTCTCTTGGTTTCTGAGAACTTAATCGGGTCTATGGCAACACGTAGACACCATAAGAGCTGTGAGCAGTTGATAGAGGTTTCAATTTTAATAACATTAGGTAGAATGCAGGTGTGGCACACTGGAAACAGGAGCTAAAAGACAGTGGTTGCTTCCTGAAGGGAAATGACAGAAAGACAGCAGAAAAGGCAAGGGAATCTGAACTTGCTACATTTTACTAAAAGCCTTTTAGTATTATTTGGCTCTTTCGGTAATGTCCCTGTGTTATTTGATGTAATAAAAATCCATCTACAAAGTACCTCATCAATTTATTGCCTTTATTTTGCAATAGGTTTGTCTGGCAAATATGTATCTTATACCCTTGGACTGCTAATTTCTGGGTTTGTCTCATCTCTTTCAGAATGGCAGTTCGGAAAACCCTGATTCCTCCTCAGCCTCCTGAAGTGGCCAGTCCTCGAGTGGAGAGCTCTATGCGAAGTACATCCGGGTCACCAAGACCTGCAGGGTAAGCACTGAAGTATTTCTGCCACTTTTTCATTTACATATCTGTTTGGAGGAAAGTCTAGTAAATATGTCCAATTTCACGTAAGTTTTCTATATGCATGCTATATGCTTTTTCTGACTGTATGACCTGGTAACATTTCTCAACCTTTCTAGTTCCCTCTTTTGTAAAGTGAGTGTATTTGTTTGTTTTGTTTTGTAAGATGGGATCCTGCTGTATAGTTGAGGCTGACCTTGAACTCCTCCCCATATAGTCCAGGCTGGCCTCAAATTCCCAGCAATCTTTCTGCATCAGCCTTCCAAGTGCCAAGATTAAAAGTGCATGTATCAGGCTGGAGAGGTAGCTCTGCAGCATAAGCATCTGCCTGGCAAGCACAAGGACCTGAGTTCAATGCCCAGTACCATAAGCCATGCCTGCCACTGAAACGGTGTGGTGGCATATGCCTGTAACCCCAGAACTTGGGAGGCTGAGACAGGAAGATCACTGCAAGTCCAAACTGTGTAGCAAGACTGCATCAAAAAGACAAACAAATAAAGTGCATGTATTTGACAATATTTGCCTCGTAGAATTCTCATATTTTTAAACAAGATGATGTAGTGTAGATTTTCCCTGAAATACCCAGTTGTTAATTGCTGTCAGAAGTACTTCATAAGCGCTGGGTGGACTGAATACAGAAGGATCACTATGAGGCCAAGCTACTTAGTGATATCCTGTGCCAAATACATAAATAAAAAGAAAATACATTTTGGGCCAGAGAGATGGCTCAGTGGAATAAGCGCTTCCCAGGCAAGCACAAAGGCCTGAGTTTAATGCCCTGTTACGCCAAAAAAAAAAAGAAAAAGAAAATACTTAAATTTAAAGTATGGAAAAGGTGGTATGGTAGTATATGCCTATTTCCCATTTATTACAGAGGGTTAGGTGGGTTTATGTGAACTTTTAGTATTATTTGGCTCATTTGGTAATTTCCTTGTGTTATTTGAGACCAGTCTGGGCTATACATCATCAGACCCTGTTTCCAAAATAAAAAACATTGAGGCCCTAGGGATATAGGTCAGTGAAACACTGGATTCTCATGCATAAAACTCTGGATTCAATCCCCAGCACCAAGAAAGTATATAAAATTAATACAATTTTAAAAATGAAAGATGTTGGTGCTCACTAGAGAAACAGATTTAATGTGAGAATATATATGTGTGTGCATGTTATGTGATGTGAATTTACTAGGTAGGTTTATAGTGGCCACCTGCAAAGTCAAGTGTAGAAGGGTGCCAAAGGGCTGTCTGTGTGCTAGAGAGCTGAAGGATTCAACTCAAGTCAAAGGCCTGGAGCTCACTGTAGTGTCTGGTTTGAGTCCACATCAGGAAGGCAAAGGGCCTTTGCTGAGGTTAGAGAATCTATCCTGGAAGCCAGAGACAACATCAAAACTGAAAGTAGGGTGCCAGGGAGATAGCTCAGTGGCATAAGTGCCTGCCTGGCAAGTACGAGGACCTACCTGAGTTCAGTCCCCAGTGCCGCATGCTGTACCAGTTCTGGAACCATGCTGGCCCCAAAACCAGGCATAGTGGCACATGGCTGTAATTCCAGCACTGGGGAGGGTGAGACAGAAGGATCATTATGGAGTCTGCACTATATAGCAAGACCCTATATTAAATAAATTAAAAATTAGAGTGCTCATAAAGAAAAAACTGAAGATGAAGACTGGCACTCCTCCAAAGAAACAGTAGCAAGCCTTTCTTTTTCCCTTTTTTTATTCTATTCAGGCAGAAAGCCTATTAGTTGGTGCCACTCTGAACTAGGGTAGGTCTTCTTCAATAAATGCCTTAGTCACTCCCAGAGCTATGCTAAGTATATCAGTTGGGCATTTCCTACTCAAGTTGACACAATAGTTAACTATTACAAGAGGTGATATATATGCAGAATATATAAAGAATATAAAGTCAAATCATTAATTCTGGGGTCTGGGAATATAGCCCAGTGGCATAAGCACCTGCCTGGCAAGCATAAGGTCCCAAGTTCAAACCCCAGTACCAAAAAAAAAATCTATTCTGTTCCTTACTCACCTTGTTATCCCACCCTGCAGAGTGATATTGATTGGTAACATTTTAGTATCTTTGAACAGCTTTTTCTTTATACACGTTAGATTGCTGTTTTGGTTTTTGTTTTTTATTTTTTATTTTGCTTTTGCAGTGGGTCTCACAGTGGTTCCCCAGGCTAGTCTTGAACTCCTGCCCTGATAGCTGAGATTATAGACATATACCAATAATTTGAAAGATTCTTTAAAAAGGAATGTTACTAGAGGCCAGAGATTTAGCTCAGCAGTACAGCGCCTGCCTGGCAAGAATAAGGTTCTGAGTTTGAGTGCCAGTACCAAAAAAGAAGGAACCTTGCTAACATCTTATATTTTTACTTAATAAATCAACTTCTTCATAAGACTTTGTTTAGAGAGAAAATTTATGAATGTCATGTTTGTCAAGACAGTCATCATTGTGAAATCTGAGGAAATACTTGTGTCTAAAATGGCCAAGTCTCCATTCTGTCCAACTTTACTTTCTGTAGAGAGAAGGAAAGTACGAGGAAAAAAAAAATAGTGTAAAAGGCACAAACAATGAAGGGAGAAAGTGAAAGTGTTCAGAGAGTCTTTTCAGAGCAGAAGTTTTAAAAGCGTAAAAGAATATGTCACATGCTCCCAAAAGTCAGGATATGTCAGGCAGAGGAAAGAGCAGGGGCCACAACTCAGATGCAGGGTATATACAAGTTGTTGCTTTGCATGTTAATACAAGAACATACTCACTGATGAATAATAATAGAAAGTTTCATATGACGATAATTAAAGTGTGGGAAAAGTGTAACAAAGTACCATGAGTTCACCAAATCATGCACAGAGGACAAATGATATTTATAATAAAACATTTCACCATAAAGTTAAACTTAATAAAGTAACCACATGTAGGAAGGAAAACACAAAAACGAAATGTGAAGACTTCCAGAATAAATGGCAAAACACAGATAGCACATGGGCTGACTAGACAGTACCACAGACTAAAGGCAGAATAAAACTACAGCAAGCAATATAGGGATAAAGATAGAAGTGGGGAGGGCAAAAGAAAAACAAAACAAAAATAAAATCCATGGCCTTGTTATAGTTTGAACGTGCCCCCTCCTGGTTCCTTTATTGCAGTCTTTTTTTTTTTTTTTTGTCTTTTTTTTTTTTTTGAGACAGGGTCTCACTATGCAGTTCAGGCTGGCCTCGAGCTCACTTTGTAGCTCAGGCTGGTCTCGAACTCGCAACAATCCTCCTGTCTCAGCCTCCCGAGTACTGGGATTACAGGCATGCGCCACCACGCCCGGCTCTTTATTGCAGTCTTAATCCCCAGTTTACAGAGTATGACTATAGCTAGAAGTAAGGGCATTGCAGGTATCATTAGCTAAGGTGAGGCAATACTGAAGCAGAATCAGCCCCTCACCCATCTGCCAGTATTCTTATAAAACGGATATTTAGACAGAGTAGCGTGAGAATACTGGAACCATGAAGGCAGAAAAGTCAGGGTGATAGCACAAAACCCCAGAGACTGCCAGTGCATCCTCCATAGCCACACACAGGTGTGGCATAGGGTGGGGGGTAGCTCACTCAGTGTGAAGGCTCTGGGTTCCATGCCCAGCACCATCCTGCCCAAAAAGAGATTTTATTTATTTATTTATTTATTTAATGAGCAGAATAGATTTATTGAGGGAAAGAAAACTCCTGTCCAAGAAAAGAATGGGAGGGGGTCCCGAGTGGGTAGTTCCCCAGGAAACTGTCTTCCAAGGACACCTGGAAGTTGCAAAGTCACCTTGTCTGCCATCTTGTCTCCTTGAGGGCCTGGCCCTATCTGACTGCCTAGAATATTTCTATCTTGACTCTGCTGCCTGCAACATTCCCCCCTCTAAAGAAATAATCTAAACTGCAGTGAAGGGGGTTTGGGCGACAACTGCTCTGGCTCTTTCACGCTGAAAGGGGTCGTAGTTGTTGATCGGCAGTCATATATTCTTCAGAGATTCTATCTAAAGGCCCTCAATGGAGAACAGGCATTTTCATTACAGCTTTGAATCTGGAGAAGACAAAGCCAAGGAAACAAGTATGCATGGGTCAAATAATCACAACGGGATGATTATGAAAAAGACGAGTTAGAACTTTTTGTAGCTCCATTAACAGGTATCTCTTAAATGTGAGGTTTAATCACTTTTTTATCTTCCATGACCATTGTGTATTGTTTCAAACAAAGTGTCCTTCTCTGTTATTACGAGGGACCTGAAATATATGTTGCAGTATCTCCATTACAGCTAAAGCAAGATGTCTTTTAAAGCCTGTTTTTATTGAGGTACAATGACTGAAAAGTCAGGGTTGGAGAAGCACAAAGAGACCTGTGCCAATGTCCAGCAATAGGCTGGATTTTCCTCTAGTCATGATTACTCAGGACTCCTCCTTGGAGATGACAGGTAGAGATAACAGTCTGGCCAGAGGAAGAGGCAGGCCCTTCAGTCCTACTGGACCATCTGTGAAGCTGAATCTGAGCTCTGGGGCCTTCACCTCAGAGTGCAGTTTCATTTCTAGTGGCTGCCTTGGCAGTCAGGTCTTGTGGGCCTCTTAAGACAGTCCCTCTTACAGTGGCCTGGCTTCTGACAGCAGTAGCAGTGGAGCCTCATCATCATCGAGCTCTTCTTGGAGCCCAGAGAATCAGACTTAGTGTCTGTTCTGAGGCCGCAACAAAGAGAGCCATTTTTGTCCCTTTGTTTTCTCTCCCTGGTTTTCTCACAGTTCCAATTATGGAACACTTAAACAGTTTTTACCAAAGTTTGTTCCAAAGTATCAAATGAGTTGTCTGGAGCAAAAGCTACCTTTTGTACCTCCTGAACTTATCTGTAAGAGTAATCTGTCCTTTATTTAATTAACATCTCATGAAATATGCTTGACCAGTGCATCTACTAAACATTATAAGAAATCAGAGGGGTATTCATCTTTCTGCTAGTAAATAGCTAAAATTAAAAATAACTAGAAGGCTTGGTTAAGTTCTTAGACCTTCAAGAATACACACTTGAAAGAAAATGTCTTCTTAGTTTTCCTGCCTGGCAATTAGGCCAGCAGGGATCAGACTACTTGGGCTCCAGTGGGAACTGGAGTCTATCTCTTGACTCTTTAATATGCTATTTATTTGCAAGTGCAATTGCAGCTTGTAATGCTGCCTGCCTGTGCTTACTGCCCAGCCTCAGGCTCCAAGACAGTGATGCCTCAGGCACCTGAGCTGCCTGGTTCTCCTGTTGCTCACATCTACACTTCCAAAACTTTATTAAATAACAATATCCTTTTTAATACAAACCAAATCTGAAGACATTTTTATCATCATCTTTCTATTACAAAATATCATAATTTATACTTTCTTCTGCATTCCATTTGGATTAAACGGCTCTTTGAAATGTAAGAATCAAATGACTTTTTGGTGCCTAATGAAGGACTCTAAAGGAGTAAGAGACTTTAACCATGAGATCCCCATATCTGGAATACAATAAGAAACTTTAGGGCGTTCTTCCTTGTTTCTAATTGATTTCCCTCCCCCAAGTTGTCCCTTGAGTAACCCTCTCCAGAGCAGGTGGCTGCTCCTGTTGGAGAGAAGGGAGACAAGGTCCCACCAGCCTGTCCACCCTCGAACTAATGCGGCTTCTTATCTCACTTACTCTTCACTTACTCTTACTGACCATTTGTGAATATGTTACAATTGATCCGGTGACCAGAATGTCTGCAGAGAGAAGCATAACTATGCTTAAACCATAAAAGGTTAGTGGGAAGTGAGCACTTCTCAGGTTACAAAGATCACTTCTAGAGATAGAACTATTGACTTGGATTTGGCCCCGTGACTCATTTCTGGACAAAATTCAACCTTGAAGCTCACAGGTGAAACTTATATTTTGTCATCTAGTAATCACATTTTACATGTTGGTAAAAACACAATACAGTTGACAAAAATCTTACTCTTAGTTAACATGTAAGGCACAAATGTAAACTTCCCCTGATAACTCATATCTTTGCCCATTGCTCATGGTTGTTCATGTTTTGCCTTACATAGTTTTGTTTCATATGGTTTTGCTAAAATTTTGGTCAAAATGTTGGTAAATCTGTGTTAAAACATGGAAATGTAATAAGGTTATGGTATTTCTTTAATGGGTCATTTTATGACTGTTGTGTACTTGTATATGTTGCATTTGAACCAAAAAAAGATTTTAAAGTACTTTGTGCCACATTGTGGCAGTTTAATTATGACATGACCGGGTGTGGGTTTCTTTCAGTTTATCCTAAATAGAACTCATTAAACATTTGGGTTAATGTTTTTCATCAGATTTAGAAGTTAGACATTTGGCTTAGAGGCCCTGGATTGGATCCCAATCACCACACAAAAGAAAGTAGAATGGGTAGGAGATTTAGGAGATCATTTTTCAAACAGTGTCTTTATTTGTGTTAGCCTTTCCACTCTCTTCAACTTCTATAATATAAATGTAGTATTTCCAGAGCCTGTTTTTTTCTCCTCACAATTCCATTTCTGGGTCTTATACCAGATAACCTCATTTGAGCCATCTTCAAGCTCATTCCAAGCTTCCTTTCTTGTACAATTCAGGTGACATTTTTCCTTTCAACTCCAGAATTTCTATTTGATCCTTTTTATAATTTCTGTCCTGTAGTTCTTATTTTTTTTTTGGTGAGACAGGGTCTCACCATGTAGTTAAATTAAGGCTGGCCTCAATTTTGCAGCAACCTCCCAAATGCTGGGACTACAGGTGTGTGCTGCATTCCCTAACCAACATTTTAAATAAGTAATTTAGATTTTTTGCCTAACATCTATGATTCATTAGTAACTCTTGGTTGCTTTTTCCTATGTATGGGCCATACTTCATTTCTTTAAACATCTCAATATGTTTTGTTGAAAACTGGGCATTTTAAAAAAGATATGTAACAACTTTGAAAATCAGATTTCTACCTCCCTAGAATTTGTTCTTAATTGTAATTGTATCCATTTCTTTAATATCTTTTCTAAAAGCCCATGGAGTCTCATGCCTACAGTCCCAGCTACTAGAGAGGCTGAAGCAGGAAAATGTGAGCTCTTTGAGATTGGTCCATGCAAAATAGCAACACCCTATCTCTAAAAAATGAAATGAAAACAGCTCTGCCTTACTGCAAATCCAGGCCTAACATCAGCTAGAAGAGAGGACAGCGTACAGTCTTATTCACCCTTTCCGGCTGTGTGTGCTGCCTTAAACATACTGTCATGGTCCTCCTTAGACTGCTAGAAATGTGCCAGTGTTTCAAGGTCCCTGTGGATATTTAATTCTTCAGCTTTTCCTATAAGCTTTTTGGGCAGGCTACTGACCTAGTTGCCACCATTCTCCTAGCTGTGTGATGCCAAATGTATTAATTCCTTTCCTTTTTTTTTTTTTTAAGCAAATACTCCTTGGGAAGAAGGCCTTTGTATGGCGTATATTCAGGGTCTGGTCAAGTGCAGTTTTTACATGTGGAGTCTTTCTGGTTTAACCAGTAGTGACTATGTTCTGGGACAGAACGTTTGAAGGAGTACTCATCCCCTCTATAGTCACGAGGCTTCTGGTTTTCACTATGAGTGTGAGTTGTTGGTATGGAAGCATACTACAGAGCTGGAAAAATGGAAGGAAATAGAAAGTTAAGACACTACAGAGTAACTGGACACAGTGTCATATGCCTGTAGTCCCAACACTTGGGAGGCAGGAGGATTACTGCAAGTTTGAGGCCAGCCTGCACTACAGAGTGAGAGCCTACCTCAAAAAGACAGAAATAAATAAATGAATAAAAGACTGCAAAGTTTACTTTTCTTACCTAGATTCAGCCAACTTGCTAGATTACTGAAAATCTTTGGTTCAACTTTGAAAAAGTTGGGTTTCATTTTGTAGTTTTGCCTTTTTTTTTTTTTAGCTATTATGAGAACTTACTTTGTGTTTAATTCCAGAAGAGTCTTTACTCCTACTGAAATTATTGTTAATATATTTATTTTAAAATAATTTAAACTCACAAGAAATGGGAAAAATCATACAGATGATTCCCATGGACCCTACCCAATTTTCCCTGGTAATTATATACATATTGTACAACATTAGTACGTTTTCAACATGAAAAAATAGACATTAGTTTAACAGTATTAACTTACCTAGAAGCCTTATTAGGACATCTGCAGATTTTATAAGCACTTCTGTTGTAGGGGAGAGAGTGGTTTGAAATTTTATCACATCCATAGATTTGTGTAGCCATTACCATAAGCAGACTAGAGGACTTTTTTGGCTACAAAAGAACTCCCTCATTTATAGATTACACTCCTCCCTTTTGCCTTTCAGTTATTCTCCCATCACTATACTTTTTTTTTTTTTGAGAGTTTAATATAAATGGAATCATATAAATACAAGTAAAAAAGATTTATAAGGGCATATTTGACACATAATCACTTAATGATACTGGCTTATATTCACTAAATTTTTATTCTTCAGAATTTTTTTTGAGGCCAGGGAGATGGCTCAGTGGAATAAGCGCTTCCCTGGCAAGCACAGGGGCCTGAGTTCAATCCTCGACTCCACAAAAAAAAAAAAGAAATCAGCTTTTTTGAGGGCCATTTAGTTTGTAGCGTGTATGAGTAACTTGTTCTTTTTGGATTAGTTAATTTTGGGTTTTGTTTTGTTTTGTTTTGCAGAACCAGGGATTAAACTCAGACCTTTCTGCTTGCCAGGCAAGCGCTTATTGTACTGAGCCATCTCCCCAGCCCGTTTTTTTTTTTTGTTCTATGAATATACCAGAATTTATCCACCTGTTTACCAAAGTGCACTGGGATTATTTCTAGTGTAGGTACTCTGTCTCAGTTACTCTTCTCTCGTTGCTGGAAAAATACCTAACACTCAAAATGCAAAAAGGAAAGGTTTATGTAGCTCACAATTACTGGAGATTCCAGTCCATATTCAGCTGGCTACAAGGCAGAGTGGCACATGTCTAAGAGCCAAGAGAAAGGAGTGGCAGCAGCTCAGGCAACTAGCTAAACTCTCTCCCTCCTTGCATTGTAAGGTAAATTACCTACCCCAGGGCACATGCAGCATCCACATATGCAGTAATCAATCACAAACTCCAGAAGCTGCTCCATGACTGCCTATGAATGTGGGTTGTTGGTATGGAAGCACACTACAGAGCTGGAAAAATGGAAGGAAACAGGGCAAGTTAAGACACTACAAAGTAATTGGACAACTACACTCACATAAATCTTTCTTGGAAGACATTCATTTTACTCCCTCCAGGATCCCAAGATCCAATTATAATATAATTGATGGATTATATTATAAATGTGATTTTAGTTTTACAAGAATTGACAAACTGTATTCCAAGATAGCTGTATCATTTTAAATTTTCACTGGCAACAAATAAAACTCTCTCATCCCACAACCTTGTAAAAGTCATTAGGGTTAGGAAATTTTTGGTCACCAGCTAGGAAGTGCTGGTGTGTTTGCACATTCTTTCTCACAGTATTATAAAGTTTTGAAAAATCTTATTTAAAAACAGTAAGTTGGACTGGCCAGAAAGCTCAGTGGATTAAAGCACCTGCTTATGCAGAGGCCAGAGGTTCAATGCCAGCCCCACCCCCAGGGCAAGATGGCAATTGAGACTAGGCATGGTGGCATGCATTTGTAATCCCATTGCTTGTGAGGCAGAAAACAGGATTATCACTACAAGTCAGATCTGTGTAGTGAGAACCTGTAGACCCTGTATTAAATACATTTTTAAAACATAAGCCACAGGTGAGAGAGCACAGTGGTTTAAGTGCCTGACTAGAAAGTGCAAGGTCCCCCGTTCAGTTCCCAGTATCACAGAAAAAAATAAGCCTCACTAGACATGGTTATGCAAACCTGAAACCCACCATTCAGGAGGCTGAGGCAGAAGGCTCTCCGTGAGTTTATGACCAGCCTGAACAACAGTAGTGAGACCCTGTCTCAGAAAGCCAAAAAGAAATGAAAACTTTAATCGACATATAATATCATGAAGACTCTGCTGAAGATATTGCAGGTCTTCTCGGGCTTCTTTGCCATCTGCATCTTCTCTTTGGTGGAATCTCTGTTCACTTATGTTTTTGGCCCATTGTCTAGTGAAATTGCATGTTTTTCATAGTGTTGATTCTATAGGGTTCTTTATATATTTTGACTAGAATTCCTTTACAAGGTATGTGTTTCAGGTGTTTTTTTTAAACAGACTTTTTTGAGTGAACACTTCATTGTTAAATATATTCATGTTGCTGTGTAATGGAGCTCTAGATCTTTTCCATCTTCACAAACTGAAACTTCCAATTCAGTGCCAACTTGCCTTCCTCCTCAGTTCTTAGCCCTTGAAGCCCCTGTGCTCCTTCTTTGACTCTGACCACTGTGAGCACCTGGTGTGCAGGAGCACATGATGTCTGTCCTGTTGAGGCTAGCTCATTTTACTTATACATCGACTCCTCAGTATCCAGCTTGCCAGTTATTATATATTTGCAAACATGATTTCTTCAAATCTATAACTAGTTTTCAGCTTCTTGTAATGGTCTTTAAGAAAGCAAAAGCTTTTTTGGTTTTGATAAAGCCAAATTTGGCATTTTTATGTATTATACTTTTGGATTATATCTAAGAACTCTTTACCTAACCCTACATTTTTATTTTATTTGTATTTTTCTAAGTCAGATAGATAGATAGATAGATAGATAGATAGATAGATAGATAGATAGATAGATAGATGCATGGATGGATGGATGGATGGATGGATGATCTATTTTGAGTAGATTTGGTACATTCAATGTGAGATTTAGGTCAATGATCATT
>PVKA01008441.1:50552-73121 GCA_004027165.1 Ctenomys sociabilis
TTTTTTTTTTTTTTTTTTTTTTTTTTTTTTTTTTTTTTTTTTTTTTTTTTTTTTTTTTTTTTTTTTTTTTTTTTTTTTTTTTTTTTTTTTTTTTTTTTTTTTTTTTTTTTTTTTTTTTTTTTTTTTGGCAGAGCCAGGGTTTGAACTCATGCTCTTTTGCTTGCCAGGGAAGCACTTATTCCACTGAGCCATCTCCCCAGCCCCTTAAAAATAATTTTTATGAATGCTTTTACTTAAAGAAATTAGTAAGTTCCTATAAAATTGAAAAACTAGGGTACACATTTTTGACAATGTATTTGTAACTGCTTAACCTACCTGAAGTATAAATTGTAAGAGTGGTTCATCAGGTAGACAGCAGCCGGGCGTGGTGGCGCATGCCTGTAATCCCAGCACTCGGGAGGCTGAGGCAGGAGGATTGTTGTGAGTTCGAGACCAGCCTGAGCTACAAAGTGAGCTCAAGGCCAGCCTGAACTGCATAGTGAGACCCTGTCTCAAAAAGACAAAAAAAAAAAAAAAAATCAGGTAGACAGCTGTGTGTGGAGAGAAAATTTAACTTTCAATTTGTATTCTTTTGTATCCTTTGGAACTTTGACATTTGTATATGTTTTCTTATCAATAAGAAATAGGTTCATAAGAAACTGTATGAATGCAGCTGTAGTTTAAAAGGAAAAAGCTATGAAGAGAACATATACAGCAAAGAGTTCGTGAAAATTTGTTGTTATGTGACTTCGAATGACCCGTATGTGCAAATATATTTTGCCAGTGTGAGAACCAGAAAGAGTAAATGAATAAAATCTGAAAGGTATAATAGGTAATGTTCAGCTGGAGAAAAGTCTAGAATGAGGAAAAGGGCAAAAGAAAGAACGGAAATAGATATATTCACGTGGATATACAGGATAGTTGGGATAATTGCACTGCTGATTTCTGCTGGTCTATTGAAAGGTGCAGTTAATGCTTAATTTTTTTTCTTTTTAATTTCTTACAACTTTTATTTACCAATTTTTCAGGTTAAACAACTAATTTGAAGATGACATTATACAATACAGTAACCATTGTTGAATTGCTATATTACCTTGCTTAATGAAATTTTGTATCTTTGCCAATTTTTTTTACCATATTTTACTCTTTAAAAAATAAAAAACATTTTTTCTAGGTTAATTGAATTGCTATTTATAAAAACATGATAGGGTGGCATTACATAGGATCTTTTAGAAATATGGATTCCAGGCTAGATGTGTAGCTCAGAGATAGAACTCATCCTTAGCATGCACAAAGCCCTGAATTCAGTACCTAGTACCATGAATACATACCTGAATTCCCTTTAAAAATTATCTTCAAGGTTAGAATCAAAGAACAGAGTGTCGTTTCTGCTCTGTGCCATACAAAGAATGAGGCAAATACCCCTCCTCCAAGATGTTGCAGCCTAAGGTGGTTTTTCTCTCATTTGCCTTATGTGCTTTTTTTAATGTTTCAGTGCCAAACCTAAATCTGAAATCCACATGTCTATGGCCACTCCAGTCACTGTGTCCATGGAGACTGTATCAAATCAAAATAATGATCAGCCCACCATTGCGGTCCCTCCTACTGCCCAGCAGCCTCCTCCGACCATTCCGACCATGATTGCTGCTGCCAGTCCCCCCTCACAGCCAGCTGTTGCGCTCTCAACCATTCCTGGAGCAGTCGCCATCACTCCACCCATCACTACTATTGCAGCTGCACCACCACCAACAGTCACTGTGGGTGGCAGCCTCTCCTCTGTCATAGGGCCTCCTGTGCCTGACATCAAAGTAAAAGAGGAAGTAGAGCCAATGGACATCATGAGGCCAGTTTCTGGTAAGTTCATTCACAGAACTTTCCCTAGACAGTTACTTCTGTCCCATGTCCTCACTCTGTGCTCTACAGTTCACCTCTCTTTTGTGTGACCACAAACCAGGTAGGTAAGTTGGTTGGTTGGTTGGTTGGTTGGTTGGTTGGTTGGTTGGTTGGTTGGTTGATTTTAAAAGATTATTTTATTTATTTATTTGTTTATTTTTGGTGGAACCAGGAATTGAACTCAGGCCCATGTGCTTGCCAGGCAAGTGCTTAATTCTATACAAAGACTTTTTTTAAATAACATGGGAGGGGAGGGGGGATACAGGAGAGAAATAGAAACATGTACAAACAATACTTTTGAGAAGTTCACTATAAAGGGATAGAAAAAAAGGTAGCAACTAATAAGAAAGGAGGTCGAGAAGTTTGTTTTTGTCTTTTTGTGGGCCTGGGGCTCTTGGGCTTTCCATTAGAGATACATCCCTGGGCTTCGGCTGTCTTATTTTTGCTTTTGTTTTGTTTGAGACAAGAATTTTGCATGTTAATGGGAGTGATTCATTAGAGAAGGAAGAACTGATGATATAAGAGAAAGCAAGCTACTCGCTGGGACTGTCTGAGGAGAGACTCAACTAGTGTTTTCCTGGAGGGGCTGGTCTTTGCTGGAGGAACAAAGAGGAGAGAAAATGGCCAAGCAGTGGAGCCTTTCTGGGAGGGCTTCATGCACATAGCCTCCTGATTGGTGCTTCCTCGGTGAACTAAAGCAAGATCACTGGGCGAGGGAGATGGCTCAGTAGAATAAATGCTTCCCTGGCAAGCACAAGGGTCTAAGTTCAATCCCCAATTCTACCAAAATAAAAAAGAAGCAAGATCACTAAGAACACAGCCTAGGGCAGAGCAATTGAGAAGGTGTAAAATAATCATCCAAGGAAGGGGAAATGAGCCTGGTAAACCTGGTGGGATTCCCAAGTGAAAAGAGCCAACATTGCAGCGCACTCACTGTAGCCACATTCAGTGCATAAGTGTAGGCCCACTGGAGAATTGTGTTTAATCTCGCCTGCTGTTGCTGAGGTTAGCAAAGCAAGAAATGGGACAAGCAAAGGATAAAGTGACTTAGTTACTTTTTACTCATTGCTGGGACAAATACTTGATACTCAAAGTGAAGGAAGGAAAGGTTTATTTAGCTCACAGTTACTGGAGGGTTCAGACCATATTCTGCTGGCTCCAAAGCAAATAACAGCAGTTCATGGCAGCAAAAGACAATGAAGAGCACAGGAGCAGCAGCAGCTGTAGGTCCATCAAGCCTCTCCCTTCCTTCTACACTGACTGCTAAGACGGTCAGGTAAACCTCCTCTGAAGACGGACCAGAAGCCGTCCTCTGTAGGGATGGGCCCCCACTCTGAGAACTGGGGGAGCTGATTCAGCCAAGTTGACATGATGTATCAACTAACACAACCCACCCCTTGTCAACTTGGCAACTAGACATACACTTTTTTAAGCCAATTTCCTGGTACACAGACTGCTTAAACATTTTAGAACTTGAACATTGTATAACATTTAAACCATAACATGTTACCCATGGTCCTCCAAAGAGTCATGCACATCTATTTATGCAAAAGACATTTTAGTGCATCTCTAAGAATTGCCAAAGTCTTAACAATTTCAGCAACACTTAAAGTCCAAGTCCCAAGCTTCCAAGATCTAAGGCAAACTCTTAGCTGTAAGCCCCTCTACAGATGAAAAGTTAAATATTTCCAACATGCAAAGGCACAAGATAAGCATTGCCAATCCAAAAGGTATACACAGCAGGATACAGACAGGACCAAAACAAGCCCAAAGACCAGAAAGGCCAATGTTAAGTCCTATAGTTCCCTGTGGACCAACCAAAGCACCCTGTAATGAGTTGTGAGCTGCATGTGGCTCCACCCTAAAGCACCCTTGGTGGTAGCTCCCATGGCTTCTCTCTTATGCCGGCTTTGCTTCTTCCTTGTAGTTTCCCTTAGATGATCCATATTCCTGACTTTTCCAAACTTCTGGGGTTTCCATGGAATATGTTTCTCACTCTCAGCTTCACACAGTGCCCTCTCAGGGCCACACTGCCTGGCCTCCCAGGCCTTCTGAAATCTAGGTGAAAGTCTTCTTAACCTGCATTCTGTAAGCACCTAAAACCAATGCCACGTGGATGATGCCAAGGTCTACTGCCAGCTAGAGCAATAGCCAGGCTTTTTCTCTCTTGGCTGTAGTGATTGAGTGCCTGGATCACTGACCTTTATTCAAAGGAATATATTCTCCATGCCATTACCATTCTGGAACCTGGTGTGACTGCTGCCACCATTCTGAAACATGAGGCTCTGCAGCTTTCCCCTCAAAGCAAAGTCCCTCACCCTTGCGAATCTGAGGCTGGAAAGTGCAAGAACCTGCCACCTCCTGTGATGTCCTCAGTACATCTTTTCTACTCTCCTGTTCCTTCTCAGCAGTGGAGATCCTCTCAGCTCTGTCTTCACAGTCCACAGCCTTCCTGGTGCTTCCTTTCTGGCCAACCTCACAACATTTTAAATCATCTTTTTGGGCTCTTTGCTCTTCATTCTTAACATAAATCTGGCTAAAAGCTCCCAACAACAACCACACCACTGCCTGAATATTTGGTTGCTTTGAAATTTCTTTTTCAAGATTAACTAGTCCACTGTGCTTAATCTCAGTCTCCAGCAAAGTCTCTGGACAGGAGCAAAATGCAGACAAACCTTCTGCCAACTCATAACACAAGTCATCCACAGTCCAACAACCATTGCTGTCCTTCCCAGCAGAAACCTCCCCAGCCTGATCCTTACAATCAGGCTTCCCATCAGCATTCTGGTCCGAGGGCTGGCCAGAATCTCCCAAACAGAACAGCCAAAGGTGTTTCAGCGCTTCACTTATAGGTGACATCTCTGAACTTTTCCTATCTCTTCCCATAAGCCATCGCCAAAGGTTTGTAATCCACATTGTCAGGTGTAATCACAGTAATGACCCCACTCCTGGTACCAAATTCTGTCTTAGTTACTTTTTACTCATTGCTGGGACAAGTACTTGACACTCAAAATGAAGGAAGGAAAGGTTTATTTAGCTCACAGTCACTGGAGGGTTCAGTCCATATTCCACTGGTTCCAAGGCAAACAACAGCAGTTCATGCGCCAGAAAACAATGAAGAGCAGAAGAGGAGCAGCAGCTGCAGCATCCATCAAGCCTTTCTCCTATGCTGACTGGGAAGACCAACACTCCAGGGTGAAGATCAGAGCTCCTCCAAGGTGGCACAGCTGCAAAGGTCAAGCTCCTCTGAAGACTGGGACTTGTCAGTGGAAGTGGGGCAGGGTAGCAGGAAGCCTTCATCAGTTCCTGGGCGCTGCTCACCTGCAGGGCTGGGCCTCCACACTGAGAACTGCCAGAGCTGTTGAGCACATGTAGGATTTGAGTGTGCCAATGAGAGAGAATGGCTGTGAAAGGGACAATTGACAGCACAAAAGTGGGAAGATGGATGGGCAGGAGTCTCCAGTGGGTCAAGGGTTGTTGGAAGTTAGGTACTAACAGGACTGACCTACACAGCTGGTTTTGGCTAGAGATTTAGGGGCTAGAAATTGAGGTGGATGTGAGCCAATTGTAATTAATGTTGATTGCAGTGAAAGGCAGTAGTGGTGAACCTGTGGCACATGTGTTATTTTTTGAAACAAAGGATGTTGATATAGAATTATTTTTTCTAAACTACACCTCAGTAATCAGGTTTAATTGTAGTGTTAACACTTTGTGATAAGTAGCCTCTGAGTTGCAGTTCAGCACTGGTCTCTAAAAGGTTTACTATTGTTTGGGTAGGGAGCAGGTAGCTGAGGATGAGTGGAGGAAAAGATGGGGCAAACAATGTGATAAAATAAAAATAAGAGCTAGGGTGACCCTTTAGCATGATTTGTAAGTCACTAGAAGTGTGGTTCTAGCAAAGTAGAGCTTACTTCCCCTCTCTGTGCTTTTAGTTGAAAAATAGTGCACTGTTAGACTTAACAGTGCAGACTCTGAAGCTAGGCTGCTTCTGCCACCTCCTGACTCTGCCGCTTCACATGTGTGTGGCTTGTGCCACATATCTTTTTTTTGTTTGTTTTGTTTTAATAGGGCCTACCTATGTAGCTCAGGCTGGCCTTGAGCACACAGCGATCTCCTTCCTCAACCTCCTGAGTGCTAGAATGTACACAATACCTGACTTGCCACATATGTGAGATTTAGGGGATATATTGATCAGCCTTCCTGTTACTGGGATACAGTACATGACACCCACAATTTAAAAGGAGGAGAGGTTTAATTTGGCCATGATTTGAACAGAATTCAGTCCATGGTCAGATGGCTCCAAAGTGGAATCAGGTGGCAGAGCAAAGCTGCTTTCTTAAGCAGAGCAGGGGAACAGGGACCAGAAACCAAAGGTAAGGTTGCACTTCTGTGACCCACCAAGCCACATCCAGAAAATGTGCTTTACTAATCCACTAAGGCAGCGAGCCTTGCAGAGACATGGCCCAAACCGCAACCCAAAACCTAGTTATTTATTGCAAAATGCCAACACTGCAATTAAAACCTGAATACTAAGATTTCAGTTTATTAAAAAAAGAAAAAAACCACAGCAACTGAGTATGTATGCCCACAGAAAGGGCTCTGCATGCCCGCTGCAGCATGTGAGCATTGCTGCCGTCAGTGGTTCCCAAGCTAATCAAGTTGACAGAATAGCTTAGCTGTCATGGAGGGTAATAGTATTGTGTGCTTATTCTGATTACTTTTCTTTAAGATTGTCAATTAATTGCTTAAGAGCTACTTATCTGTCACAAAGTGTTAAACCTTACCTGCTAAGAATTTGTTTAAAGTCCAAAAAAATAGAGGTTTACATATGTAAGGTTTTATCTCCCTTGAAGCAAGTCCTAAATGGACTTTATCAGATCATTAGGAATCTAGCTCCTTCCCATCTAGCCCATTCTGCCAGCCTCGTCATGGTCCAGAAGAGTCTATATTTGTAATTGCAGGGAAAAGTTATTGGAATTCTAGCAAATAAATTCCAGTCTACCACTCCCTGGCCAGAATAAAGAGACGAATACATATCTGGTTCATTGCTGGGACTAAACATCTGAAACCCAAAAATTAAGGAAGGAGAGGTTTATTTAGCTCAGTTAGTGGAGGTTTAAGACCATATTCAGCTGGCTTTAAGGCAGAGTTGTACATGGCAGAGGCAGCAGTTTATGGCAGCAGAAAACAGCAAAGAGCAAAGGGAGGGGCAGCAGCTGCTGCAGGAGAGGCTAGCCTCTCCCCTCCTTACATTGAAATGCAGATTATGCACCCTACCTCAGGAATAGCACTCACACCCATAATTCCAGTTTTGGATCTTGAATTAATAACCAACTCTAGAAACTGCCCCATGACTTGACTACATGAAGCTTTGGGGAGATACCTAGACATAAAACAGAACAGAACAAGACATCTTTCTCTTTTTTTCTATTTTTTTGAATTGGGGGAGAAGGTTTTTGGGGATCAAACCCAAGAAAGCTCTACCACTAAGCTACATCTCCAGCCCTTTTCATCTTTTGAGAGAGTCTTGTGAATTTGCAATCCTCCTGACTCAGCCTCCCTCATTACTGGAATTACAAGTGTGCACTAAATCACCTGGCTTGCAACTGAGGAAACCCTCTAAAAGTGCTACAAAACACTCCTGCTTCCATCTTATCTGAGCACACCTATAACAAAGGCTAAGTGATACATTCTTTCAGCTGAGTGACATGGACATACCAAAGTGAGGACCTTAGAACTAAGCATGATGAAGCTATGGAGTATTAAGAAGCTTTGACAGCCTCGGCTTCAGCCAGAGTGCTGACTGTCTGTACTGTCTGTCCTCTTGCATGTTGCCACAGTCAAGTGAAGCTTCAGATTCTGCCTAGGCTCTGAGAGGTGTCTTTGCTCTGTTTCCCCTGATAGCAGTTCCTCCGCTGGCTACCAACACTGTGTCTCCATCTCTCGCATTGCTGGCAAACAACCTGTCCATGCCTCCAAGTGACCTACCGCCCGGTGCCTCTCCGAGGAAGAAGCCTCGAAAACAGCAGCACGTGATCTCAACAGAAGAAGGGGACATGATGGAGACAAACAGTACTGATGATGAGAAGTCCACTGCCAAGAGTCTGCTGGTGAAGGCCGAGAAGCGCAAGTCCCCGCCCAAGGAGTACATTGGTAATGTCCTCTAGGCTAGACGTTGCCACCTGCCACCTCCCCAAAGCCTGGAGACACCTAGAGGTGTTTCCTAGTTTATTATACTTAGAGCTTTCATGTTGAAATTGAACATCATGGATTGTTAGGAAAATGCAATAAGGTATTTAATACCTTCTCTTTTGTCCCTTGAATAGATGAAGAAGGTGTGAGGTATGTGCCAGTTCGTCCAAGACCTCCCATTACTTTGCTTCGTCACTACCGGAACCCTTGGAAAGCTGCCTACCATCACTTTCAGAGGTACAGTGATGTCCGTGTCAAAGGTTAGTGTCCAGTATTAACACATGAAGTTGCTATACCCTAGGCTGTATGATGATCACAGCAGAAAAGGAAAGCAGGAATTGTAAGTGTAGCTCAGTGACAGAACACCTTCCCAGCCTGTGACAGGCCCTGAGTTCAATCTCCACCATGGAAATAAAGGGAGAGGGAGAATGAGGGAAAGGAAAAAGAATGGATCACAATTTTTGTTTTGGTCTTGGGGTGGTTTAACTTAAGTAAAATATCCTTTTGAGAGCCAGCGAGATAGCTCAGCAGACTAAGCATCTGCTTAGGCAAGTGCAGGAACCAGGATTCCATCCCTGGCACCACATGCCAAACCAGCCCCACCCCCCAAGCAGGCCACCCAGACCCAGTGTGGTGGTGGTGCATACCTGTAATCCCAGCACTGGGGAGGCTGAAAATAGGAAGATCACTGTGAGTCTGAGGTAGGTAATGTGACTCTGTACCAAATGCTTTTTTTTTTTTTTTTTTTTTTGAGACAGGGTCTCACTATGCAGTTCAGGCTGGCCTTAAGCTCACTTTGTAGCTCAGGCTGGGTTCGAACTCACAACAATCCTGCCTCAGCCTCCCAAGTGCTGGGATTACAGGCATGCACCACCATGCCTGGCCCAAATACATTTTTTTAAAAATCCTTTTGAATATAAAATTTGGAGACCTTTGCCTATGTGTATTTGTTGGAATCTGAGTCTGGTGAATAATTGAAGGCTGCAGCCTTGGAGTAAATTTCCACATGTGCTTACATGACCTTCATCCTGAGTAATTGTAGGAGAGCTGTACTAGATTGTTACTCCCAAGATGCTAAGCTGTGCACACATCATAAGCACTTTTTTCCCAAAGACTTCTTTTTTTTTTTTTTAAAGACTTCTTATTTTTAACATATATGAAGCTCTTGAAATGATCCTCAGTAAACATATTGTTGAACATGAGATAGCATTTTATAAGCCCACATATAAAGAAACACCTCGCAGAAACTTGGTATCTGTTTCTCTGGATGGATTTGGTGTCTTTTATTTTAAATACAGTCTACACCCAAAGTACTGCAAGTTTCCAAAGAACTGGTCATACTTCTATGTAATTCAGCTTGGACACTGCTCTTAGAGGCTTCTGGTTGGTCCAGTCTGGATGGGTACTGTTGGATGTCAGTGACATGCAGGACAGTGCTAACAGCTGAGGCTCTGTCAAGTACAGTGGCTGCACTGCCAGCTGTTCTGTGTCAGTGCACAGCTGTTCTCCGATGTACATGAGGAATTGGTTCCAACTCTGCACACAAATTCATAGAGGCTTTGTCCTTTCTGCAAAATGCCATGGTATTTGCAGATAGCCCATGCACCTCCTCCTGCATTCTGTGTCATCTCTTGTGTACTAGTTTACTTATAGTAAGTAAATAATACAGATTGCTTGGCAAATAGTATTCTATATTATGTAGGGAAAAGGTCTGCACCTTTCCAGGTAGATTGATCTCCAGTTTCAAATGCTATCAACCAGTTCAACCAGTGAGTTGAACCAGCTCAAGGCTCTAGGTTCAACTCACTGCCACAAACCCATAACCCTAGTCTTAATCCTGAGAAAAACATGTGGGAATAGGGTGTCTCTCTTTCTCTTCTCTTATTCTCTTTCCTCTCCTCTTGAAATCAACATGAATTTTAATCAAAGAATGTCAAACCCAATATTGACCACTACTCTTCAGATCTCTAAGGATCAGAAGAGACTCTTGACAAGAAACGTTGAGCAGTGATCACATCCAAAGTAATCTAAAGCAGTCTGGGTAGATGGCTCAGTAGAATAAGTGCTTCCCTGGGAGGCACAAGGGTCTGAGTTCAATCCCTGATTGTGCAAAAAACAAAACAAGAAACAGATCCAAAGTAATCTAAAAAGGCAATGACAAGTAAATGTAAATGGACTGGGGCACCCTAAACCAGAACATGACAATGAAATTTATTTTGAGGGGCCGGGGAGATGACTCAGTGGAATAAGCACTTTCCTGGCAAGCTCAAGGGTCCAAGTTCAATTCCTGGTTCCGTTAAAAAAAAAAAAAGCCAGGCGTGGTGGCGCAGGCCTGTAATCCCAGCACTAGGGAGGCTGAGGCAGGATTGTTGTGAGTTTGAGACCAGCCTTAGCTACAAAGTGAGCTTAAGGCCAGCCTGAACTTCATAGTGAGACCCTGTCTCAAAAAGACAAAAAAAATAAATAAAATAAAATAAAATTATTTTGAAAATAAATGAATATTCAGCCAGGTGTAGAGGTGCATTACCTGTAGTCCCAGCATTCAGGAGACTGAGGCATGAGGATCATTACAAGGTCAAGACCAAACTGAGCTACTTAATGAATTCATACCCCAACTGAACTGAACTATGTAGCAAGACCCTGTCTCAAAAAAAAAAAAAAAAAAAAAATCAGCTGGAGATATGTCTCAGTGGCACAGCACCTGCCTGGCAAGCACAAGATTGTGAATTTGGTTTCTGGTATCAACTACAGCAGAATACACTAGGTATCTGACAAATATTTGTTAAATATATAACACTATATCATTTATGGTCTATTCATGGACTTATCTCAATACACACAGACACATACATACATATCTACATACATACATTAGGTCCTACACCCTTTTAGAAAAAGAAAAATGAATAGGGGTAGGGTTATATCTCACTTGCATAGTATGTGTGAGGCTCTGGGTTCAGTCCCAGCTCACACACAAAAAAATGTTCAGCATCATAGCTCCTAGGGAAATGTAGATGAAAACACAATGAGATACCACAGTGCAGCTGTGAGGGACAGATCGTGCAGTGGCATGCAGGAGGGTGAGCAGCCACTCACACATACAAGCTGGGAGAAGCATTTGGCCTCAATCAGCATGCCTTGAGGGGGGTTGAGAGCAGAAAGAGAGCCTGTATCTCATTGTGTTCCCCAGATATCCCCCAGCTGAAGGTCACGAGGCCAGGCTGGACTACATGGGTTCCTGCTGGTGCTGGAGAGGCAGCCCGTGTCACAGGCCTCAAGATTTGGCTGAGCCACGAGGGCAGAAACAGAGCAGTCAGGTTCAAATACCACAGACCTCATCTTTCTTAACAACTTTTAGTACATCTTCTTAAATAGGTGTTGCTTCATTTGCCATTTGCCCATAAGGCCCTTTCACAAGGCTTACTTGGTGTCTGTTAGTTTGCACTGATGTGCCTGACAGTGGTCAATGGACTCTGGAGTCCTTGCGCCTGTGGGGCTGAGCCACTCTGCAAGGCAAATGAGCACATCATGAAAATGCAGCTTACCCTTCTGTACCAGCCAGAAGTTGCAACCCTTGGGATTGATCTCAAAGAAAAGACAGCACCATTTCAATCCAGAAATTCAACATCTTTTTTTTTTGAGACAAGATCTTACTATGTAGCCCAGGCCGACCTTGAACTCAGGCCCATCCTTCTGCCTCAGCCTCCTGAGTGCTAGAATTACAGGTGTGCATCACCATGCCCAGCTTTCAGAAAAATGTTTCAGACTTACAGTGAAATATACAAGTACATAAACTATGTCATTATATAGATGTGAAATCTGAGTAAGGGTGGGGGCTCTAGCAGTGTTACGGTTGTATTACACCATAGAGATGGGGTACTAGATGCAGAGCATACAATATCTCTGTTCTCTATCTGCCCATCCATCCATCTATTTGCACTCTTCTAGAGATTGAAGCCCAGGGCCTTTGCTTTGAGCTATATCCTTAGCCTCATAGGATACTGAGATTACAAACATACCTGGCTTCTATTGGGGAGCTGGAGGACTGGGAACCTAACCCAGGGCCTTCACACTGAACTTCATCACTAGCCCATTTTATTTTGCGACAGTATTGATGGTCACTAAGTTACCAGACTGGGCCTGAACTCTCCTTCTGTCAGCCTCTGGAGTATGGGAGGATAAGTATGTACCACCACACCACCTTTGTCTGTTTTATTCTTACAACTGCATGTAAATCTGCAGTTATTTCAAAGTGCTGAAAACTTTTAAATCATATTCATAGTAATATTTTAATATGTCAACAACATGGGGGTTTTAAATTATTTTATGGGGGGGTCAATGTTAGATTTACAGTAAAACTAAAGAGAAAAATAGAGAGTTCCCACATACAACCTGCCCTACATGGAGACATTTTACAGCACAGGTGAGACATTTTTGTTTTTGTTTTTGTTTTTTGGCAGAATTGGGGATTGAACTCAGGCCCTTGCACTTGCCAGGGAAGCACTTATTCCACTGAGCCATCTCCCCAGCCCCCATGAGACATTCCTTCAAGTTGATAAAAACTGCATTGACACATCACTAGCACTGAGAGTCCACAGCGTCCGGTAGGGCTCACTGTTCATGGAGATTGTGACTTTGGGCAAATGAACATATCTGCTTGGGGGTTTTATTATTATTATTAATTTAAAATAATTGTTAACCACATTATATGTGAGTATCTTAGATCCCAGTTAAAAGGTGACTAAAGCCGGGCGTGATGGCACATGCCTGTAATCCCAGCACTTGGGAGGCTGAGGCAGGAGGATTGTTGTGAGTTCAAGACCAGCCTGAGCTACAAAATGAGCTTAAGGCCAGCCTGAACTGCATAGTGAGACCCTGTCTCAAAAAGAAAAAGAAAAAAAAAAAAAAAAAGGAGACTAAACCTGGGTTTGTTGGTGCATACCTGTTCACCCTAGTGCCAGGAGGAGGGCAGGAAGGTCACAGATTGAGCAGCCTGGACAGTTACCAAGAGCCTGTCTCAAAATAAAACTAGAAAGGGCTGGTGAGGTAGCTCAGTGCTATAGTGCTTGCCTAGCATGCATGAGGATCTAGATAACACCAAAAAGCTTACAGAATCTGTGTCCCACCGTCCACATGCTTATAAGCATCACATGTTGAGGAAGTCTGAATGATGCAAGACCACCCCCTCTTGTAAGAGATTAGAATATTCTTTAGCTCAGCAGGGTAATAGCAGTGTATTTTCAGAACTTTCTTTTGGAATGAACAAAAGTTTTTATTCATGCTGTTAAACCCTTTGCCTATTGATTTAAATGCAGAGAAATCATTTAAAGACATTTTATGTAAAGAAATCTTGGTAAAATTGTGACAGTAAAGCTGCTTGAACACAGATGCTTTAGCTGGATAAAAATTGAAACCTGTTTTTACATGATTTCAGAGGAGAAGAAAGCTATGCTGCAGGAAATAGCTAATCAGAAAGGCGTGTCCTGCCGTGCCCAGGGCTGGAAAGTCCACCTGTGTGCTGCCCAGTTACTGCAGCTGGTAGGTACAGCTCCAGGCTGGTGGAAAGGGATGCAGCTGGTAGGTACAGCTCCAGGGTGCTGGAGAGGGTTGCGGCTGGTAGGTACAGCTCTGGGCTGCTGGAGAGGGGAGCAGCTGGTAGGTACACCTCCAGGGTGCTGGAGAGCCCAGCCTCGCAGAGCACTGTCTTCTGACGAATCTGAGCACTCCCTACTAACATGTGTCATGGAGGTTTTCTGTGTGTTGCTGTATGTCTGAAAACTGCTATGTTGGGGCTGAGGATAGCTCAGTGGCACAAGTGCCTACCTGGCCAGCACAAGTCCTGAGTTTGATTCCCAGTAATCCCACTACCCCACCCGCACCACCAAAAAAAGAAAAAAAAAAAAAATCTAAAACTATATCATTTAATTGTGGTTATAATTTAAATCTTAGATCTAGCCAGGCATGGTAGCACATGCCTGTAATCCCAGCACTCAGGAGGCTGAGACAGGATGAGTTCAAGACCAGCCTCAACTTCAAAGTGAACTTAAGGCTAGCCTGAACTACCCTGTCTCAAAAAATTAATTAAAATAAAATTAGATCTTAGATCTAAAATGTATAGAACAGGTAGGATGAAAAGCCTAAAATTAAGATTTGGTATTTAGCCAGGCGTGGTGGCACATGCCTGTAATCCCGGCACTTGGGAGGCTGAGGCAAGGACCACTGCAAGTTTGAGACCAGCCTAGGCTACAAAGTGAACTCAAGGCTAGCCTGAACTGCAAAGTGAAACCTTAGAGAGGTTTCAAAAAGAGAGAAAGATTTGATGTTTAATAACATCTGAAACAGAGGGAGCCACTAAAGGCCTATCCATAATTCCCTCCTCCCCACCCTGTAACTTTGGATAAGGCCCTTCCCCCAACAGCTGTCCTCATCATGGGGCCAAGTGTAGTTCCTGCTTCTCACTGAGCAAGCAGCAAGCCTCTTTTCTCCACCAGCTTCTAATATTGGTTGACCCAGTCACCTCCCTTAGGGAACAGGGAGCTCCCCTTCTCTCGATGCTATGAACCTGCTTCCCACAGCTGCCACTTTTCACTCCAGTCCTGAGTGCAACTCCTGTGCTCCTGCATGGCCCACTGTGCCCTCCCTTAGGCCATAGTACATCCGGCAGTCTCATCTGTCCAGTAGTGGATCCTGTGTTCAACCACTTCCAAGAGCCTACGACGGGACTGTCTTCTTCACCCAGTGAGACGTAGTGAAAGCAGCACCTCACGAAGCTTTCCTGTGTTTAGAGTGATCTCAAAAACACAGTCTGCTGTCAGTATCTAGAAAAATAAGTTCCTTGGCTTTTTCCTTATTAAAAAAAATCTTATCTTTCAAAACTGATGAAGTTATTTTTCAGAGGAGTTGTGAACTCAGTGCAACATGTTATTTAAAAGTTATCCTTGAAGATAGATTCTGAACAATGTCACAGTAAAGTGCAAATCAATAACAAATTATTGATCAATTTGTTAACCTTAGTACTTCAGTCCTGTAGAGAAAGGACTTTATCACATATACACTCTTACAGTAGTTGGAAACATTGGCTCAGGGTGGGTTACTTTGCTTGAGGGTGATGGAGCACAATGTCGCTGAGTCATGATATGCTCTCTCTGGTGTGTTGCAGACAAATCTGGAACATGATGTTTATGAAAGGCTTACCAACCTACAGGAAGGAATAATCCCAAAGAAAAAAGCAGCGACTGACGATGATCTGCACCGAATAAATGAACTAATACAGGTTCGATGAGCCCTTTCCCATCTGATCACACACTTGGGTTATTTACTAGAGAAGCCCACTCCTCCCATTCCACTTCCTCACCCACTAGTGTCTTCCATATTTTTATTTTTATTTTTGAGACAGGGTCTCACTATGCAGTTCAGGCTGGCCTTAAGCTCACTTTGTAGCTCAGGCTGGTCTCACAACAATCCTCCTGCCTCAGGCTCCCAAGTGCTAGGATTATAGGCCTGTGCCACCACACCTGGCTTTTTTTTTTTTTGAAGTGTCTTCCATAAAACCTTACTGTTACAGCCAGGCATGGTGATGCACTTCTGTAATCACAGTTGTTCAGGCAGCCAAGCTGGTCAGAGGACAAGTCTTTCCACCCTGGCAATGTAGTGAGGCCCTGTCTTGAAATAAAGTTTTTATAGGTCCAAGGGTGTAGCTCAGTGTAGAGTGCTTGCCTAGCATGTGGCATGGCCCTGGACTCAATCCGTAGTACTAAGGGGCAGAAGCCTGGATTATCAGAAAGCACTCATGTTTCTCTGTGTGGATACTTGAAATGCCTCCCCCGAGTCTCCTCCCACTTCTGCCCAAGCCACACCCTCCCCAGATGGCTCGCTGATATGTGATGTCTTCTATTCCAGGGAAATATGCAGAGGTGCAAGCTGGTGATGGATCAAATCAGTGAAGCCAGAGACTCCATGCTTAAGGTTTTAGATCATAAAGATCGTGTCCTGAAGCTTCTGAACAAAAATGGAACTGTCAAAAAAGTGTCGAAATTAAAGCGAAAAGAAAAAGTCTAGACCAAGAAGAATCAGGAATTTTGAAAAAGAATTTATGAGAAATGACCATGGGGGTGGGGGAGGGTTGTGGTTGTTTTCAAAGGAACATTGAAATAAAAGTAGTGTTCCTTCATTCACACAAGAAAGCAGAGGGACCCATGACATCTGGTGGCACAAGTGGATCAGAGCTGACTCAACCCAGTGAGCCCCTGTTCCTTTATGCACATCCTGTTAAATCTGCCCTGTCCCTATGACTCCTGATGTGCAGGGACACAGATGGCTGCCTGGAGTGTTTCTGCCTCCCAAGTTACAGACTTTGTGGTGGATTCCTTCAGGACCCACGTTAAGCCTGGATTGAAAGCGTCCACTCAGGCCATCTGTCATCTCTGCACCGGGAAGAAAGCCTCTTCTCCTTGCCCTGGTCAGTTTTGCCTGACCTTCAGATGCCCAGTTGGCCTTGACAGTAGTGCCACAGCACCAGGAGAGGCTGCCACATCGCACACTAAAGAGTTTGAACTATCAGTTCTTGTTGCTTTTTTAAAGAATCATTTCCAAGTGAAGTTGTTACACTGTCTGTCCTGCGTGTATCAGAGTTAGATTTTTATGGAGGTTCAGAGCAGGCAACACAAGTTGCCCTGAGATCCTGTTCTGAAGTACGTTCCTGGTTCTCTGTACTTCTGTAGCTGGTGTGATGCTGTTAATTGTGTGTTCCACACATCTCCAGACGTTAATAAAGGACTCAGAGATGTTTTGTACACAAGCAGTTTGCATCCTTTTCTAAAATACATCAGGGCTGCCCTGAGCATCACCTAAGTGTTCACCTTGGTGCCATTTCTAATGTCACAGTCTGTTTTGTTAAAAGATCTCCATCAATCTCTGTGTATCCCACTAACTGGAATATGGTCCACAGTGAAGTCTGTTGGCTCCCAGTTGTCTTAGATACACAGCTAATACAAATTGGTCACACTGAGAGAACGCTGAAGCTACAGTACTTGGTCTTATTCCTACTCAGGTCTCTTAACCTGTCTGGTTACACAGCCCAGGCTTGCTTCCTGTGGACACAAGACCATCCATCACATTATGTCAGAGCTTATTACTTCTAGTGGCAAGACCCAGCCGCACTCCTTTGCATATGTTCACAGCACCCTGCTCAGAGCTGAGAAGGCGATTCCACTTCTGCCTGCAGGACCCACTCCGCAGCCTCCCCAAGATAGCCCTCCTGCTGCCGTGTTGCAGTGGTTAGCCTTCATCAGAGGGCTCAGGGCAGAAGACAGCAGAGCCTGATGTTGTTCTTGTGTAGCTAAGGGACAAGACCTTAACAGCTGGTCAAGGCTGCATCACCACAGCATTTCGCCTAATATGGAGCTGACCTAAAAAGTCTCAAGCCGTTGTCTCTAGGCACCAGCAGAGTGTGCCTCCAGGGGTGGCTCACTGCCCAATCTCATCTGTGTGGTCTGCTGACTAGCGTAGGACAAGGGCAGGTATTTGGCACCCTGGGATGCAGTCCTCAGAAGTACTGTTAGCATTTAAGCAGAACTTCATCTCAAAGGCATCATAGGATTGCAGGCCAAGACTGGTTTCCCTCATCTTGTAAAGACACAATCTGAAGCTGGGAGAACACTAAGCATGTAAATTGCTTGCCTGGAATGCTTGAAGCCCTGGGTTCCATTCCTAGCACTGCCAAAACATTGGGGTAAGCATCATGGAGCCTGTCTGTGAAGACCCAACGGCTTTTGAAAATGATTAAGGGTATAGTTGACATAAGCTTTTTTTTTTTTTTTTTTCTTTGTCTTTTTGAGACAGGGCCTCACTATGCAGTTCAGGCTGGCCTTAAGCTCACTTTGTAGCTTAGGCTGGTCTCACAACAATCCTCCTGCCTCAGCCTCCCAAGTGCTGGAATTACAAGCCTGTGCCACCATGCCCGGCTGACATGAGCTTTTGACTGGGTCTCACAGTGCAGTTCAGGTTGGCCTTAAACTCACTATGTAGCTCAGGCTAGCCTTGAACTTTTGATGATCCTCCTGTGCCACCACAGTAGGCCTTATAAACTAATTTTTTGAGACAAGATCTCACTGTAATTCAGGCTAGGCTTGAACTTGTGGTGTGGCAATCTTGCCTCAGCCTGCCAAGTACTGGTATCACAGGTATGAGCCACCACAGCTGGCCATAAATTAAACATTTTCAATGAGGCAATGATCCTTGATACATCTGCAAAACCACCACAATCACAGTCATGCACATCCTGAGTTTCCCTTATGAGCCCTTAAGGATCTCTTGCTTCCTGCCCTTACCTGCTTTCTCACCAGCTGATTTCTAACTCTAGATTATTTTCTCGAATTTTCACTAAGTGAAAATACAGCATGCTTTCTGTAGAGAAGAAGTGTGACCTCCCCTGTTACTCAACATAGTGGAAGTGGTCACCACAATGATTTGTGTTGCTGGTCTGAGCAGTTGATTACTTTTCTTGCTGAATAGGATTGGGCCAGTGGAGATTCCCCAAGTTGCTTCCTTACCTGGAGAAAGACTGGGTTATTAACAGTTTGAATATTGCAGATAAAACTATACATTTGTATTACTTGCAGAGACATACACTGGTACACAACTCCTCAGTTGGTGGTGATATGTGAAATTTGTTTCCCCTGATTTGTGACTAGCAGGGAGCTCTCAGAGTCCAGAAATTGACTCCACAATGTCATTGACATGCTTAAAGATCAGAGCTGCAGTATATTTATGATAAGACTTGGTTTCTGATATTTACAATGAAAAATCAAAGCAACAGATCTGGTAACAAGTTTTCATCCATCTGTCTGGCCTAGAAAACCTCTCATGCCAGTTTTGAATCCTAGGTATATTAAAAAAAATTAAGTAAAAGATTATTAAGTAAAAATGCCAATAGATATATTGTAATAACAACAATGTCCCGCAGTTGGGTGATTGAAAAGTTACTTCAGTGGGGCCAGGGAGATGGCTCAGTAAAGTAAGCGCTTCCCTGACAAGCGCAAGGCCAGAGTTCAATCCCCGGTTCTGCCAAAAAAAGGAGAAAAGAAAAGTTACTTCAAATTTATATAGTCCAACCCAGCAGGTGATGACTCCAGTCTTCGGAAGGAGACGCAAGTCTTTGGCATCCGGGCTGCGTGGCTCAAGGCCAGATGCACTTCGTCTGCACGTTACCTCCAGACCAACAGACCTAGAATACCTCCTGATTGGTGCCTAGGCTTTGTGTGCAGCTTCTCTCGATGCTCGCCCATTTGTTGTGTGTCCACAGAAGCCAATGGGTGTGGGTTTGTTTTATTGCTGAGGGGCAGCTATGTGCTGGTATACAACTTGGTTTAGTTATTTTCTGTTCAAGGTTATCTTGTTTACTTCCAATTCGGTGCTGTGACAAATAAAAGTATACATATTTGTGTACATGTTTCGTTTGGAAATCTTATGGTCGGATGTGAGTTCTAGCTCTTGAGGGAGCTGTGCTTGTCGTGGGGAGAAGCCCCAATGTCCTTCAGGCAAGCCACGGGCCACCAGTGAAGGAGAGTCTGGGGCCCCGCCCACCAGCGCCCTGACCATCCTGAGCAGCAAAGCAGAGAATTCCCAGTCGGTTCCCAGTTCCCTCGGGGCACATGAAGGTGAGCTTTGGGGCTCCCAGTCCGGCTCTGCAGTAGGCTTTGGTGCTGCAACTGTTCAGGCCTTTGGCTGTGTTTTAATTTACTGAGTTGTAAGAGGATTTTATGGATTTCGTTCTCTTTCCTCTTTTTTTCTTTCCCTTAACTGGGGATCGAACTTAGGACCTTGTGCTTGCCAGGCAGGCACTTATGCCACTGTGCTACTGTGCTATCGTCCTGGCTCTTTGTTTGTTGTATTTTGGATTTTTTTTTTTTTTTAATGTATTTAGTACAGGGTCTCCCTACACAGATCGGACTTGCAGCGATCTTCCTGATTTCTGCCTCCCAGAAGCTGGGCTTACAGGCGTGTGCCACCACATCCAGTCGTCTCGAGCCTTGGGGTCGGGGCCGGCACGGCACTCCGGGGTGTGCCGAAGCAAGCACTTTACTTTAATCCACTGAGCTATCTGGCCGGCCCAATTTTTTTTTTTTTTTTTTTTTTTTTTTTTTAACCTGCATTCTCACTGTGTTGCCCAGACTGACTTCCGAGTTCAGAGTGTGGGCTACAATGACCCTCCCCCAGCCTTCCACATATCTCAGGTTACAGGCCAGTGCCCACCTCTCACCTCTCTCCCCACTCTTCTTTGTGCATTTTAGAAACAAGTCCTTTACCAGGTGTGTGTTTCACAAATATTTTCTTATTTATCCTAGGTGCATATTTTTCCATTCTCTTAGTAGTGCCTTTTAAAAAAGTAACAGAGTACAGATTATCAATTTTTTTTTTACTTCTCATGAATCCTGCTTTAGAAATTCTGTCTAAAGACTCAAGGCCAACGGGATATACAGCTCATTGGTAAAGGACTTACCTACCATTCACTATGTCCTGGATGCAATCCCTACAACATGGGGGAAAAAAAACAAAAAACAAACAAAAAGAAACAACTCACTGTCAAACTCAAGATCCTGTGTGTTATCTCCTTTTCTTCTCTAAACTTTTAAATTTTGTGATCTCCACTTAGGTTTATAGTTCACTTTCAGTTAATTTTTATGAATGTATCCATTCTGTCAAGAATCTCATTTGTATAGCCACACATGGTAGTACACACCTGTAATCCCAACAGCTTTGGAAGCTGAGGCAAGAGGATCACAAGTTAGAGCCCAGCCTGCACAACTTAGTGAAGCAGCAAGGCCTTGTGCTGAATGAATGAATGGATGAAGGACTCAATGGATGAATGAAAGAACGGGCTAGGGTCATAGCTCAGAGTGAAATCATGAGTACAATCCCTAGCACTATCAGAAAAGAAGAACACCTTGCCTACCCATATGATTGGAACGAATGTCCTTTATCCATTGAGTTGCCTTTGCTCCATTGTCAAGGGCTGCATGGCTGTATTTTAGAGGCCCGTTCTGTTCCTTTGCCCCACTTGTTTGTTCCTTAACCAGTACCACTCTTGCTTTACTTGGTTACTAAACGTTGGTCCCAGAAGTAGTAATTGGGTAGTAATATTTATCTACTTTGTTGTTGTTGTTGTTGCCAGTCCTGGGGGTTGAATCCAGAGCCTTCACTATGCACTACACCTCCCAACATTTTATTTTTGACAAAGTCTTCCTAAATTGTCTAGGCTGGACTCAGGCAACCCCACCTCAGCCTCCTAGTTGTATAATATCTGCAACATTTTTTTTTTTTTCAGATTAAACCCAGGATTTCACTGAACTACATGCCCAATCCTTTTTTATTTTGAGACAGGGTCGCTAAATTGCCCGGGCAGGACTTGAATTGAAATTCTCCTGCCTCAGCCTCCCAGACTACTAGGACTATAGGCATGTGCCACACTCAACTTTTTCTTTTTTGGAGATGGGCGTCTCACTATATTGCCCATGTTGGCCTCACATTCACGGTCTCAAGCAGCCCCCTTGTCCTGCCCACCAGAGAGCTGGGCCACACCATGTTTGCCCACACCTGGCTTTAGTCCCATTAGAATGTACTGAGATATGATTCACACAGTCACCTGCTCTGAAGTCTCTAATTCAGTGGCTCACTATATTTATAGAAAGGTGAGTTTTCATCACAGTCAGTTTTAGAACATTGTCATTGCCCCCAAAATAAATTCTTCCACCTCCTCAATTAAGTGTTTAATTGAGTTTAAGCTGAGTTTGTATGTGACATGGAACAGGCAGTCCAGCTTCAGTTCTTACGTGTGGCAAGTCACCTGTCACAGAGAAATTTGTTTAAAAAGCTGTTCCTTTGCCCCTTGGACTATATGGGTAATTTATTGAAGACCAATTACTTGTATGTGTAAAAATTTATTTTTATTCCAAGAAAGATATAGAGATATAGACAGATATATATCCTCAGACCATCATAACATTTACTATAATTTTGTAGTGAGTTTTGAAGTTGGAACATGTGATTTCTACATTCTGTTACTTTTATTGTTTGTTGGTTGGAGACAGGATCTTGCTATCCAGTATAGGAGGAACTCACTCATGTAACCCAGGCTGGCCTCAAACTTGTGGTGATCTTCTTGCCTCAGCCTCCCTATACTGAGATTACAAGCGTGCACCACCACATCTGGCTCTGTTACTTTTTTTTGTACTAAAAATTGAACTCATGACCTCATATTTGCCAGGCAGGTGCTACGCTGCTGAGCTATATCCCCAGCCGTCTATTACTCTTTTATTTTTAAGATTGATCTAAAGCCGGGCGTGGTGGCGCAGGCCTGTAATCCCAGCACTCGGGAGGCTGAGGCAGGAGGATTGTTGTGAGTTCGAGACCAGCCTGAGCTACAAAGTGAGCTTTTTTTTGTTTGTTTGTTTGTTTTTTTGTTTTGTTTTGTTTTGTTTTTGTCTTTTTGAGACAGGGTCTCGCTAT